>JAECUM010095377.1:0-270738 GCA_016617855.1 Megalonaias nervosa | reverse complement strand
GTTTTGTTTACAATTCAGCCTCTCAAAAATAAGCAGGTCAACCCTTGACAAGAACTTCACCGTGAAGTCATCTTTGAAGGTATTTTAGATTGGCATATGATTTGTATTGATTGTCACACAGTGGAAAGTTCAGTACTGAGAAACAAATGTAGAGAATATATAGTAAAATTAATTGTGTTCTATGGCCAAATGTGAGGTATTTCTAACCATGATTCATTGCATCTTGACATCACTGCTTCAGTCATTCAGCAACACAGAACTCCCTCTCTCTCTCTCGTTTTGTCATTTTGCACATGAGCTTTATCTGAGAACTCACTATGTTATGTATATGTAATTTAATTATTTGTGTGTTAGTTTTGAATTCTCTTTTATTTTATTTTTATTTCATTAGATGTTATTGTAATAACTTTATTCACTGGATTTGACATTTTTTCTAGAAAAATTCAGTTCAGTTCTAGTAAATAACAGTGTTGCTACATTGTATTTTTAGCTGACCTAGTTCCTGACATTGGTTCAGAATTCATAAACACAAGAGTGAAAATCATTGGTCGTAATCAAGGTCATTCTTGGCTTGCATCAGCTCTGTTGTAAACAACCTTTTTTGAAATTCATTTCCAGTGAGGGAATCATTGATTCTTAGCTAGGGCTATACTAACCTACATGCTAATTGACATGTTGTTTTACTGCGTTGTTCGAAATAAGTGACCAAGTGACCCATCACGTGGGTCTGTGAGTGTGTGTGATTTAGATTTTTAACATAGCTTTAACAATTTTTCAGTCATATCGCTACGATGTCTGCAGTGTGACAGTTTAAAGTGATGTCTAGCACTGGGGCATCATGCCGCAGACATGTAGCATGATGTCCCACCCAGTCACATTATCCTGACACCAGGCCAACCAGTCCTAACACTAACCTCTTAATGCTGAGCGCCTAGCAAGGCAGCTGTTAGTACCATTTTTAGAAGTCTTTGGTATGACTCGGCCGGGGTTCGAACCCACGACCTCCCGCATCTGGGGCAGACGCTCTAACCACTAAGCCACCGGAGCAGGTCTGAAATTGCGTTTTCAGTTGGGTTTAATACTCATATCTCAGTGATTTTAATTCAGTCGTAGTTTACACCTTTAGAGCTCAAGGTGTTTTTATTGTTGATGCTAGTCTGATTTAAAATTCTTCAATTTTTTGGATTTAATAATTTATATTCCCTGGAAAATACTAGTGCTTATAAAAATTCTTGGACAAAGACATTTAGTGGAAATTATTCGGAATTCTAAAGCCGGAATTATATTCTTGGTGACTCAACAAGGAACTGTTGACATATCAGCACAAAACTGGTTACAGAGGACATCATTGCCTTCCATCTTGGAACTTCAATGAGATTCGAACCTGGATTCAATTAGAACTTTTTAGTGATAGGACTTATATTTTTAAATTCTAGGATTAATTTTTGGATTATATTCACAAACCGTAAGTCCTTTTTCATATTTTTACCTTGTTTTCTAGGGAAATAAATTATTTTGTTAAATTTACAAAGCTTGTTGGCTTCACTCTTTTCTTTGTTACTTTGTATGAGCCTACACGTAACAACTGTCAAACATTTAATATGTCCAAAGTTGTCCACCTCAACTAACACTAATTTCTCAGCCTAAATACAGTGAAATACACATAAACTGCTCATCACCACATAAGCTGGTACTCTCCCATTATCTCCAGTAGCAAAAGTGGCCATTTTCACCAAATACGATCACATTTCTTAAAAGTATAAATGTGTGTTTGCATTTTTAAATAATTTAAAATATACAGCAATAAGTCATTAAATACTGGTAAATAAATAAAAATGCACACATCAATATTGAATATTTCAAGTGGTAAAAGCAGTTCCAGACCAGGTTTGTGATATGGAAATTTTAGGTGTGTGATAAAGAATCGCAGATTGATCATCTGTATCAAACACAAGATCAGCCATACAAGAGTAAATGGGTATGTAATAAAACTCTTAAAACTTTGTGATAGCTCACTGAAAAGGAAGATTATAACAACTAGATTGCTGAAACATTTCACTGTAAATGCAAATACCACCAAGAATTCATGGGCTATGTGTGCAACAGCAATTTCTTCTTTTACAAACCTTCCATATTTATCAAAGGAGCCACGTATAAAAGCATATTTTCATGCCTTTGACCCATTTTAGTATCAAGCTTACATCAAGTACCTATAGGTTCTTTAGTAAAAGTGTAAGCACTGTAGTGGAGAAGTGTATTGTGCTGAGTATAATGAGGACAGGATCTGATAAATCTTTTAACTCATTTGTCCCAGATATAAGTACTTGGGAATTTTTCCCAATTCCTGTGGTGGATTGGTATAATATAAAAAAGTTCACAGTACTCGATTCCTGCAAAAATATTTGTAAACTCATCTACATGCAGCAGTTGCATACCAAATCTGGTTGAAATCCAATAATAATTTAGGGAGTTAAAACAAAGGTCAGAGGGAGTGACAATCATGGGCTATAACTCTATTAAATGATGATGCAGAGATTTGAACTCAGGCAAGGTCTAATCAATATGAAGCATCAACCTAAATTTACCTGAAATCAAATAATTATCAAGGGACTTATATTGCTGAAAGTATGTGGGTGGATCTGATATTCATGGCAATAACTCCGCTAAACAATGATGTAGAATTCTGACTATCAATCTATCCTAAGTCTCATCAATATCAAGATGCATACAAAATTTGGTTAAAATTCAGTTATAATTTTGGGAGTTACTTTGCAGAAACAAAAGCAGGTGGGTCTGACAATCAGGAGGTATCCAATGTATTATATGCTCCATTTGAGTATAAATTTATGTTGATGATCATCAAATCAAGTGCATGTCTATCTGTGTCTACCAGTCAATCCATCTGTGCACATCAGTTTCATAAGCAATATAATGATTTTTAACAGGACAAAACCTTAATTTAACATAAATTAGATTGCAAAGTGATAAAACAAGAAATACAAAAATTGTTATATAACATCATAGCATTTACCAGTGTATTAGATGAATCCTAAACAGTCAATCAGAACTGAGAGGACAATGGAAATTCACACAAAATGCAAATGGCTGCCACTGAATTCAAGAATCCAGATTATCATACTGAGTATTAAATATATCTCACAACTTTGTCAGTAATCCTGAAAAACAATTTATATACAAAAAAAGAACAAACAAGACTAAACATGCAATGACAATGATTGACAATGTCTTAAGACCAATACTAAGGGGAAACTCTTTATAGCAAAATAACCTGGGACTCACTGCTCGATGTACATGCAAGAATGTTTCTGTTCATTATTTTATACTTTAAAATGGAACAATAAGTACTAAATATTTCATCTGAAATCTTTAAATATGCATATATCAATCTAGAGTTTTTCTCAGTGGGCAGTAATGGCATAATGTCAGCTGGTGGCATGCTGTTCAGTTTATCACAACTTGTACAATGTAGCAAGAGACATTTATCCTGACCTGTGGTTCAGTGGCAGGCACTATGAGGGAATAAGATAAAGAAACAAAATGACAATTACATAAGATATAACAAGGAGGACAGCAAATGGAGAGAGGACAGTGTTTTACTTGATCTGTAAAAGTGCCATACATTCTCTCATGCAATCTAAATTGCCTCCTGCATTCAAACACATGTATCACTCAAAAAATGTGCAATCAGTATCCTTTCTGCAAAGTCTAACTTTCACACCAGTTTATCAACATTCAAAATTCAAATTTGCTGAATAATTTGTCTCTGTTCAACAATATATGGCATAAAAAAGTAAATGTAAAGACACCTTTCACCTACTCCAGTCTCCATTTTCTACTTTCATAACCCTTCATTTTTGTTTCCCAAAAAATACAAGTGCATCCTTCAACTTAGATGGAAATGGAATGTTCTGATAAAGTTTAATAGCACTGCAATCCACTCACACACACATGTATACATTCTCTACCTCTCAATTTACCATTCTGTCCACTTCTTTTTCTAGTACTTACAAATACTGGACATGTTATCAGCATCGGCATGCCAGTTCTGTTGATACTAGCTGGCAATTTGTTTGAATTGTCAGCTAATTTACAGCTAAACTGTCCAACATCCTGGAGGAAAAAAATTTTTTTTAAAAGCTCTTAAATTCAAATTGGATTAATTATTTAAACTAACAAGAAAAGTACTAATTAAGACAATTTTCATATGTTGTGTGAATCCCATCAGAGATACAAGCATAATATGCTTAAATTTTGGACACAATCAAAATTATTACTTTTTGATGTCTTACTACTAAGAGACAAAGAAAAATCTTGTTAGAGGCTTAACGCCAATGTTTAGCACATGATAGGCATACATGGCGGCCAGTATAACTGGTGGAGGAAAAACCCAGAAACCCGGAAGAACCACCGACCTACAGGAAGCTTCTACCAAGCTTTCTCCCATTCCCAAAGAGGCTGAGTCCAAGACTCAAACCCATGTGGACTGAGGTGGAATGGCAGTGTCAGTAAAGGCTAAAGCATCAGATCACTTGCCTACCCAGGACACCCCCCCATCCACCAACCCCAAAATCGAATTATGTGGTTGTAAAGTATGTATCCTCCACCTTTCCCTTCTAACTGCTGCCCCAAAGTCTGAGCCTCCTGGATATATCTCTGATGCTAAGAAATTTTTCATACCAATAAGTATATAAATGGTTATAAGGTAAAAATTTTAATAATAATAATAATAATATTAATAATAATACAAAGTGACCCCGTTATAGCACGCACTATTATAACAAGAATTTGGATATAACATGGTGTGGCTCTTGAAATTTCATATGCATGTATTTTACTCATATGTTAAAAAAATATTTTTTCTTCTTAAAAGTACAAAAATTACGTGTAAATAGTTTCTTCAGGGATTGCACTGGGCTACGCCAATGTCGCAAATTGCGATTTTTTTTTTCCCTTACTGGTGACAAAATATACCATCTGGCAACATTTTTTGTGACAACATTGTTGGCTGTTTATACCTGAATATACAGTCTTGGGCTTGGAGTTGAGAAATTCAAATGCACCATGAAAGGAAGCCACAATCTTGGATATAAAATGTTCTTGAATCTATCTTAACACATTATATCATTATAAATCTGCTTATGCTGACATCTGGCCTGCTGTATGCTCTTATCCACTCAAATAGTCATGCTATCAGACTAGCTACAATTGACCAACCTTTGATGGCAGGAACAAGAATGACTACAACTGACCAAATGGCGGCTAATTTCTTTTTAAAATGTACCCAGAAAAAATAGTTTTGTTGAAACTTCAAAGGAAACTGATTACCTCTGAAGCACTGATCATTCTGTATAAATATTAAGCATAAAAACAAAACAATTCAGTCTCAATCAATGTTCTACAATTATATGATGTTGCCACCAGATTAACAAATGGGCTTTTGTTTCGTCTTCAAAAGTTGTTCTTTTGCATCGATTTCAATAACACATACACCATTCATCACAGTAAGCTGACTACAATACTCAGTAGAAGATAAAGCAGCTTTCACCTTAAGAATATAGACCAGTACACGAGACTTATAAAAGGGGTTAGGCATGAGTCAGAAAACTGCTTGTAACGTGGAGAGTACGGCCATTTAACACAGCGATGTCTGCATGGAAAACAGATTCGTTGCCATGTTTGTAATGAACTAGGACATTAGCAAAAGCTGTGCACATACCAATAGGTAGAAGGCAATGATGTACAGGCCTATGCAACACATATCCAGCAACAAAATGCATTAGAATATGTGTATACTTTTCAATGTAATAATTATAATTCTATAAACAGGTTTCAGGCACTATCTGATTTGTGTACAAAGTGCAACTTGTTAACATGTAAACAACTATGTGATACTGTTCAAGTTACTTCTTCCTCTGAGGCTCCTCAAGTGTCTAATATATCAATGTCTTCTTGTATGTAAGTAAATCAGTCTCATATTGAACATTCTCATGTATCCAACTGTACTACACGTGGTCATGGTACAACAGATGGATCTTGTATGTTATCTACTTCATGTGTTTATGTAAATAATCAAGGTGATGAAAAGAAATATGTCAAGTCTAAAAACAATACATTTCATACAACCATGTCTGAAAATCAATCCTCTGATCAAACCTCTCATATGTTTGGCCTCCTCGAAAGAGGTCTGCAAGTAATCAGCCTAAATATTCAACACATCCTCCCTAAACTAAATGAGATTAAATTAATGTTACAGCAAACTAGATCAGTAAATATTCTGTGTCTATGTGAAACCTTTCTATCTGATGATACTGATGATCTGGCTCTCCAAACAGAGGGATTCAACTTTGAAAGAAAAGATAGGGAATCTATGGTGGGGTGGGGGTGTTCTTCTCTATGTAGACAGTTCCATTAGTTATAACAGACATGTTGATCTAGTGACTACTGGAGGTAGAGAGTATCTGGATCGAAGCCCAATCAAAGCCAATACTCTTATGTTCAGTTTACAAGCCACCTAGTTCCACAGCTGACTGGATTGATAGATTTGAGGTGCAAATTCAAAAAGCATTACTAAAGGAAGATTTAGAAACTATCATATTAGGTGATTTTAACATTGTCTACATGAAAACTCCACAATTAACTTTGAAACTTACAACCTTACCCAATTAATTACTCATATAATGTGCATTGTTATACTCTCCTTAAGAGGGCCTCAAGGAAGAATAGCCCTTGACTAATGAGTCACCCTCTATAAATAAAGCATTATTATTATTATTATTATTATTAATTAACACCCCAACAAGAGTGTTTGTGTGTGTGTGATTTAGATTTTTAACGTAGCTTTAACAATTTTTCAGTCATATCGCTACAATGTCTGCAGTGTGACAGTTAATAGTAATGTTTAGCACTGGGGCATCATGCCGCAGACATGTAGCATGATGTCCCACCCAGTCACATTATCCTGACACCAGGCCAACCAGTCCTAACATTAACCTCTTAATGCTGGGTGCCAAGCGAGGCAGCTGTTAGTACCATTTCTGAAAGTCTTTGGTATGACTCGGCCAGGGTTCGAACCCACGACCTCCCGCATCTGAGGCGGATGCTCTACCGCTAGGCAACCGGAGCAGTCCCCCAACTAGAGTAACATATAAAAGTGCTACTATCACTGATCATGTCTATACTAATAAACCTGACATAATAAGTGAAATTGATATGCCACTGTATGCACTGAGTGACCACTACCCAGTCTGTATAAATTAACATGTTCCAAAATCATCTAAAAATGGTCAACACATTGAAATTCAATACTGGGACTATAAACAGTTTGATGAGGAAATGTTCTTACATGATTTAGTCTGCAAACCCTTCCAATCAGTCTGCAATAAAGCTGATGTCAATACTGCCTCAGACAAATGGTATCGGATGTTCAATGCAGCCTTAGACAAGCATGCCCCAATTAAAACAAAAAGGGTTAAACAGCAAATTACACCCAAGTGGATTACCCCTGAGATCAGTGAGGCTAGGCACCTAAGAGATAATTTCCACAAGAAAAAAGACATGAAAAACTACAGTAAGTGGAGGAATAAAGCTAAGCACCTGATAGATAAGGCAAAAGAGAACTACTATAAACAGGCTATTGATGAAAGTATGAGTACAAAGACATTGTGGAAGGATCTAAAAGAGCTGAACCCACCCAAGAACAGTTGTTTTCCCCCTAGACTTAAGCAAAATGATGATATAGCAACATCTGTACAAGACATTGTGGAAATATTCAACAGTTTCTTCATGAGCATCTCCAGTAACAGTATTCAGAACCAGACTAACATCCCCATTGAACTTGATGCTCTTCTATCATTTATAAGAGCTAATATTCCTGATGATAATTATCTTTCAATAGCTAATGTTAGCAAAGCTGATGTTTTTGATATGCTAATTAAGGTGAATATTAATAAATCGTCTGGATTGGATAGTATTGGTCCACGAATTCTTAAAATTGCTGCACCAGTAATAACAAAGTCATTAATGCATGTCATAAACTTAAGTATAATGAGTGGTAACTTTCCGGAAACATTGAAATGTGCAAAGGTTACACCTATCTTCAAGAAAGGAGAAAAGGAGGAACCAGGAATTACAGACCAATATCAATTCTACCTGTATTGTCAAAATTATTTGAAAAGCATGTAGCCATTCAGGTCTATAAATATTTTGAAACATACTCTTTATTTCATAAAGCACAATTAGGATTCAGAAAGTACCACTTGTGCCAAACACAACTTACCAAATTAACTAATCTTTGGCTGAAGGAAATGGATAATATACATATGACCGCTGATTGCTTTCCTTGACTTCAAGAAAGCCTTTGATCTTTTTGATCATGAAATTCTGCTGCAAAAGTTAACTGTTACAGGTTCGACAGTCCTTCTATAAACTGGTTAGATCATACTTAAACCAAAGGTCTCAACAAGTAAGCATTGGCAATATTAGCACTCAGACTTGCACTATTCATTCAGGGGTCTCTCAAGGCTGAGTTTCAGGCCCTCTCCTCTTAACTCATTAACCCCTGGAACCGCGTTTACGTGGCAGGAGGTGGTAGCCTACTTCTGAGCTCTGTAGCATCAAGGTCATGTATGACACAATAAAGTGGGTGGTATCATAGAAAGGTAGACAGATGTAGCTTTACGATGATACTAAATAATATGGATGTTCTAGTTGTACTACAAAATACAGAGGGAAAAACGTAACTTTTTGGACCCGAGTTTTTTCCAGCCGAAATTTGCCCGAGGTCGGAATCCGATTTTGTGTCCGGATTTTAGACTTTTTGGCCTCAGATCTAAGACAGACCGGTCTGAACTGCACACAGACAGGTGAACCTTTGCAAAAAGTAGGATAAGATGGGCATTTAGAATAAAGAGTGGTCTCGACACGAAAATGATGGGTCCGTTAAGCAAAAAAAAAAAAAAAAAAGAAGTCCAACTTTTACCCTTCTGCTCATGCTCAGGCGAAATAGCCAATGAAAAACAATGTTTCTAACACAACTAGGCATTAGGTTAACCTAAAATGTCTTGGAGGTCGATGTATTAGGATGTATTCAGAAATAGCCCCCAAAATGGGTTTCCTACTCGCATTTCAGCCGAAAACGAAAAAAATCTCCAGGGGTTAATGAGTTAAACCCAACTAAAACATCATCCCAGTCCGGCGTGATGGGTCGCATGGTCTCTTAACATTTGAACAGCACAATAAAAAAAAATGAAATTTATCACGTAGGCAAGAAGAGCGCTATCTAAGAACCAAATTCTCACACTGAAAATATATAAAAAAGAAAGATTGTTTACAGTTCACTTAACATGCGGGCCAAAATGACCTTGGCAATAGCCAGTCGTCTTCACTCGATGTTTACAAAATATCTGAACCAGAGTGAGCTAAAAATAGTGCTAATGTAATACCTTTTATGTTCTATACAAACTGAATTTACTGGAATAAATATGGAATCCTGTGAAAATAATCATTACAATAAAATGTAATGAAACAAAATTAAAATAAAAAAGAAATTTTAAAACTAACACACAAGTAATTTTAATTACATATACGTAACACTAACAAATGACTTGAACAAGCTGGTAAACTGAGGTGTTTGTAGCCCGGTCTCCAATAACTTGGGAAGGATCGACTCTCCGAATGTCAGTGAGCGATGTTTGAAACAAAAATGATTTTGAATGTGAGTCTAATGTACATGTTGGTTGAGCACAATCAGATGAAATGTTGGTCAACCACCAATTCGTTTATTTATTGTCTCAAACAAGTTAGCTTTGATGGATCTTTAGCACTCTAAATTTTAAGAAAATATGAGTAAATAAGAATCTAAATAGAAATTAAAAAGTAAGTCAACAAGCAGACTATGGCAGTGATTTACTTACAATCCCAATACAGCATTATGGAATAAATAAATAGATAAGAAACCTGGCATATTAGTCCACAAAGCACTGACTCAAGGAAGTGAAATGTTGGTAGAGCTCATGTTAGTATAAAATATTCCTATTTTGGAGCAGAGATATCAAAGAAATAATACCTATGAGTTATGGAAAACTGTTCATAACAACAATAAAAAACAGTTTACCAGCTTGTTCAAGTTGGCTAAACTAGCTATGCATATGCCTCTTTTAGACAGCAGTTTGTGAAAGGAGTTCTCAGCGCTGAACAATATTCATACATGTACACAGATAAGGAATAGATTAACCACAGAAACCATCAACAGATCAGTGTTTATACAACTAAAGGTGTCATCTTTTGAGGATATTTTTATTATTTCAACAGAGCATTTACAGATTGGAGCAGGCAGACAGAGAGATGGATATTTTATTGTTAAGTAAATATTGAGCTATGGCTGTTTCCTCCCTCCCTCTAAGTTTTCCTACTCCCCCCTTATCTTGGTGTCAGAGGGAACTTCTCCCCTCCCCCGATAAAATTTTGGCAGTAACTCTGATGAGGCAATATAACAAAAGTCAAAATATGTTTTTTCTATGTTGCTTTAAAACTGATAATTTCTGTGGCTTTACATTTCTGAGGTAATTTTTGTTTGTTTGATCAAACTTTCTTGCAACTTTAAAATTTAGTTGTTTCACTTCTTTAAAATTTGAAATTTTGAGAGGTTGGGAACACAAGTCAAACAGGATTCAGTGATAAAGAACACTTAAAAATTGAAATTTTAAACACTATGATAAAGTCATTTAATAACCTCAACCCATTCAAGTGTTGCTGCATTCCAACAATTTAAATTACTTTATGTTAAGAGGCCACTATTTGCTTTGTAGCCTGGGGCTGTAACAAAAAGTTTCTTATTTTAACTGAGGTGTTTGTAGCCCAATCTCCAATAACTTTGGAAGGATGGAGTAATTTGCTATTATTATTTTGATGGTTGCATTTTACCCCAAAAGTAAGAATAAAATTTGACAACCATAACTGGTTATGTGATACATGTCCATCATCTCATCTACTTTAAATTTTAAAATCTTTCAAATACATTTGTCAAATGTTCATCTTTTGTTTCTGATTAGACTTTGTACATGCATTTCCCAGTGGACTTTAATCAGTTCATTGGTGGACAAGACAGGGAAGTCAGAGGCTGAGGTTATAGTTGTGAACATATGTGCAAAAGAAAATTGTTACTTTACATTTTTTGCTATCCAGGAGCTGTTAATCACAGTCAGAAAATGAGTAATATATACTTTATAGGTCCAAATAATCCTCTAGCGACCAATATATAATTTTCAGAACTACCTGTATAATCTTCAAAATTGTACCTGACAAAAAAGATGGCAGAAAGTTCTTGATGCTGAAACCCCACTTCCAGGAAATCCAGTTTTTGTTTAAGAAATCACAGCTTTCAAAACTGGCTTCTTATGTTCACACTTGACCATCAGGCATATCAGTATCGTGAACCATGGGATCCATGTGACTTGTTCAAAATGAAGATGTAAAAAAAATTTACAAATGAAATTAATATTTTTGGAGGAAACGTTACACATACAGACATTGCAGGAAGTCATATCTATAACAGGTTTGGTTAATGACTTTTAACCACTGTCGCTGGGGTTTGGCTGTAAGGATATATACATAAATAAAAGTGGAAATTTCCCATCAAGTTTGGATGTAGCTCTAGTGTTTACTTTATATGCTAGATTTTTAGGGGTTTTTCTCCAGACTTGTAACCTTAGACTTCAATGCCTAATGGAATCTGTTTGATATCAGCATTTTAAGAGTTATCCTCATTGTTATTATAAATTGTGACCATCTGACCTTCACTTTTACATCAAGTTAATAGCTCAAGAGCTGTTTTAGATGTCTTCATGAAACCTGAAATGCATGTACATCATGACAAGAGTTTGCGTGCCTGTCAACCTCCCAGGACAGTGTTGGGGTGTTTTTTGAGATGCAGACAGTATCTTGAGGTCCCAAGGGGGGTGTAGGAGGCCATTGCATGTCAGCAAAAGATGATGTTGTATAAACACATATAAGCACAACCACACATATATTAAATTAAATACACATAATTAGAGTTCATCTTTGCACTCATCAGAGAGTAGATGGTACTTGACAGTTGGTCAGATGGCCTCAAAGATCTTGCTGAATTTTTCTCATCACAGAAAATGATCTTTCTGCATATGCATTACAGTGAGGGAGTGTCATATGTGTGTGTGTGTATGATTTGGATTTTTATTGTAGCTTTAACAGTTTTTCAGTCATATTGCTATGATGTCTGCAGTGTGGCAGTTTATAGTGATGTCTAGCACTGGGGCATCTTGCCACAGACATGTAGCATGATGTCCCACCCAGTCACATTATCCTGACACCAGGCTGACCAGTCCTAACACTCACCTCTTAATGCTGAGCGCCTGGCGAGGCAGCTGTTGGTACCATTTTTAGAAGTCTTTGGTAAGACTTGGCCGGAGATTGAACCGGCGACTTCCTGCATACAAGGTGGACGCTCTAACCACTAGGCCACCAGAGCGGTTGGAGTGTCATATATGAAATGGCCATACTAGTTAGAATGTTTAAACATGTTAGTTACTTTTGGGATTGAACTTTGCATTTGTACAATAATTATCCTGATACTGGGTGGTGTTACGGTACTGATGGATGTTAATGTCATACACTCCAAAATGACTAAATGTTGATATGTTGTTTATAGTCTGTGCAAGAAATAAAATGCGCCCCCTTTGCTTCTTTGCTTCAGAAAATCGAACTCTATCAACTACAAGTTCTAAGAATTTAGTTTTTCTGGGATTTGCATGCATCATCAATGGTTCATCCTTCTTTGAATCACACCTGTGTTTTGACATTTTATATGATAAAATGATCACACTTCTATACTACTTCCAGCATGAAATTATAAAGTTTTGCTTGTCATATATGGGTTAAAATCTGACTTCAAAGAAATGTTATTGCATAGAGATCTGTAAATGATACTGAGTCCCTTAGTAAAAGTGGTAGGTCATTAATAAATAAAATAAATAGTAATGGACCTAGAATTGAGCCTTGTGATACTCCATATCTAACTGTTCCAGGTTCAGACAGAACATTATTTATATAAACATGTTGTGTTCTCTCACTTAAGTATGAAGTAAACCATCTACTGTGCTTTCATCACATTGGTAGATTTTCAGTTTCTTCAAATTTGGATTTCATGATCCACCATGTCAAAAGCTTTCCTGAAATCTACAAATATAGATCCTATTATTCTACCTTGGTCAAGTGCTTGAAGCCATTTATCAGTTAGGGAGATCAAGGCAGTCTCACATGAATGTTTCTGTCTAAAGCTGATTGATTAGGGTGTAACAGCAAGTGTTTGGTTAAATATGCCATGAATGAGTCACGGATATGTTTTTCAATCAATTTTGACAAGTTTGGTAGTACTGAGTTTGGCTGGTAGTTATCAGCATCATCCTTGGAACCAGATTTGTGAATAGGAGTTACTTTTGCAGTTTCCATATTTTGGGGGCAGATGAGGTTGCAATACTTAAATTGATTATGAATGTTATGCTATCTAAAATTATTGGCAGAAGATTTACCAGTAATGAGTCATGGACCAATCTGATCAAGTCCTGTAGCTTTCTTGGTATCAAGTTCACTTGAGACAATTTTTAATGAAGTGTTTTGATACTGGTGGGATAGAGAAACATACCTCCTTAGAGATTTTGCTGCTGCAGAACTTTTTCAGTTCATTAAAGGTGTCTTCTATCACTGGTTATTTTAACTTTGTGGTAATGTTGGTGAAAAAATCATTGAAAACATTTACAGTGTCAGTGTCATCAGTGACTATGGTGTCATTTACTAGAAGTGAGTGAATTTTATTTGTCTGATCTTTGTGTGTTCCTCTATTGAGTTCATTGAAGACTTTCCAAATGGAGTTTGTGTTGTTCTTTTTGTTTTCAAGCAATGATTGATAATACGTTTTTTAGCTTTTTTAATCATACTTGTTATTGTATTTCTCCATACTTTATATTGTGCATGGTTTCCCATAGCCTTGAATTGGTCTCGTGTTTTCATAGCATCAAGGATTTCAGTAGTAAGCCAATTAGGTTGGATTTCATTCTTTACTTGATTTACTTTCAGTGGTGCATGCTTAGAGACTTCATCCATAAATAAGTCAGTCCACACCCTCAGAGCTTCATCTTATGTCATCCAAATTTTGGATCATATTCCATGGAACTTTATATAGGTCATTGAGAAATTGTTCTTCATTAAAATTTTTGAACGACCTGTAAGTGGTAGTTTTGTGTGTATTTTTCTTATTTCTCTTACATTTAACCTTTCTTGTCAAAAAAGTACTGGTAGGATAGTGGTCACTAAGACCAACATTTGGTACATTAACACAAGCCACATTGTCTGGTAGGTTGATATGAATGTGATCAATAAGAGTGCTTGATTTTTCTGTTACTCTTGTGGGATCATTTACCAGCTGGACCTGGCCTAATGATTCAATAAATTCCATCCAGTTGTTCCTTATTTGAGTATTGAGAAGGTCCTTATTTATATCACCTAATACATATATTTCTTTCTCCTGTGCAAGAACATTTTCCATTTGTTTCAAAAAGTTATCATTCCAAATTGCTTTGGAGGAAGGTGGCCTATAAATGAAACCAGCTAGGAATGATTTTGCATTAATTTGAGAAATTTCCACCCAGATACTCTCAATTTCATGTGACTCCAAGTCAAGTCACCTTTCTGCATTTACATCTTCCCTAATGTATACAACAAGACCTCCCCCTGCTGTCTCTCTGTCCCTGCGTAATGGTTTATTGTAGCCTTGACAGTGAAATAGATTATCATTGTGGTTAGCTTTTAATTTGGTTTCAATGCGTCCTAAAACATGTATATTATTTTCCTTGGAAGACAACATTAACTTAATCTGGTCTGTTTTTCCCACTATACTATAATGGGGGGCTTTAAAACAATTTAATTGATTTGGCGATCGTTAACTAGGGGATGACCTCCCACGGTGTTATTGCCTAGTGTGGACGGATAGATGGAACGTTAACAGATAACTGAGCAAGACTATTGAAAGAAATAAACAACTACGAGCCCCCTTTGACCAATAAATAAAAATAAATTTAATTAATTAATACATAACCAAAATTTCACTTTCAATCCAACAGATTTACATTGATGGAATTTAGTCGCAGTGTTCAATTTACATCATGTTACGAGTGGTGAATTAGAGAGTGCAATTTCCACGCTTGACAGCATCACCTGGCGTCTCTCTCCTCTTGTCTTGTATTTCCATGTCTAATGTGTACGCTTTGGTCCCCTTTCTGACCCTGATTATTCCGACCTCTCTTAGATGCGGACTTCCCTCTTGGACTGTCCCATCAGGTTTTCTTTTCTTTTTCTCGGGAGGGTATAAAACTGTTCCCTTAAATATAAGAGTGTGACGAAAGCTATATATGTTTCACCACTTATCTGTCTATATATAAACTCTCTTTGTTCGTTATTCAGATTAGTGATTCACACTGAATAAATTCTGACCTAATGTGACCTTACGATTAACGGCCTTACAAATGACCCCTGTAAGGTACATCCATAAATACATCCAAGTCTGGCTTAATTTAGATCTCACTTCACAGCAGCAATTGACACATGGGCAGTGTATATAAACACAACTTGCCGTATATATCAACATACAGTACTATACGTCTCCTTACAGCTAGCCAATTCCACTCAATATGATAAATATTTGATTACTATTGTATAAGATTCACTAAATTCTAGCTTACAGTAACCAATAACATGCAAGATCATTTAGGCATTGCAAAATCATATATAAATATACAATTGTCATTAACTCACGATAACAGTATCATCCTACAAAGGAAATCAATTCATATAATCCTAAGAAATATGACACATCTGCATATTAGGGTTATTTCATAAATCCCTATGAAATACTGCATATTTGAACATTCTTTGGATTACATCATAAATCCCTATGAAATACTACACATTGAATATTTGATTACATGCAATCCGTCAATTCTATCAATGAACTAATAACTGTTAAATTAAAGAATTAAATTGCATAACCCTCTAACATATCAACAGAGTCCTATTAAATGAATACACGATACATGCATGAATCATAAGCATATCAACACATTTGCATAAAACCAAACAAATGAAATAGAATATTATATGGAAACTAAAATTGCATACCTTAATGCTGTTTCTTTTCCACACAAACATGCATCCTAGTACTATAGCCTGTCTTCCTTTCAAGACAGCTATCTGGCCTTTCTCTCGTTAACAAGGGAAACACTATTTTTATGTTCCCATGGAGTTGGACCTGTCTTCTCACAAGGCAAGAATTGAACATTAGAAATTTGTCTAAAGTTGCTACCTATAAATTCTCAATCTCCCAAAGTGTACGCCTTAATGTTTCCTGACCAATCGGAAACAACTGTTCCTAAACCTTCCCCCAAAATAATCATGTCTTTCATCAGTTTTTAACAGCCTACCTAAAATATGATGCAATTAACTTTACTTTGAAGATCAATTATTTGACATAAAGTCTCCTCCAACCGATATGGTCAGTAATTCTAATATACTCTCTGTCACTATACCGTTACGATAACTGGGTCAATTCCACTGAAGCTTAAACGTAAACTCTTTCATGTTTCAGAGATGAAATAAGAGAAATCAGTGAACTTTCTCAAGACCTTTCTGGCTTGACTATGATAACTTCAATGCACAATTTATTCAACTTTAGGATTCAGTACTTCTTCAAAATTCGACACATTACATATACCTTGTACATTTAAGCGACATATGTTAAAACCTCTTGTATTTTGTTTCATATCAATTATATGTATGTCATCATGCAATGGGGTACTCACTGAGATTGAGTCCATACTACTTTTATCATTCTGACATCCTATTTCCATATTTAAATGTTCATATATATTAGCGTCTTCAAAGTCACATACAGACCCTGAAAATCTGTTAACATTTGCATTTACAATAGTGTCCATTGAATAGGTAGAGTCAAGAGTCTCACTAGGTACATTTAGATTTGTTATAAATGAAGCACTGGCATTCTCCTCTTTGTCAGTTTCCTAGTAAACCTCTCCCTCAATCACTTGTGCACGACGGGGTCCACAAACATAGACTGCACTATAAGCAAGGGCGTGAGTTACCGAGGGACCTCCAAAAATTGAAAACATTCGCTTAGACATCGAGAAAACCACAGGGGGGGTAGGGTACTGGGCTGTTTAATGACTGAATCCTCATTTTACAATCACGTCAATAATAATTTTTTATAATATGTTTTTTTTTAATGAAGTTGTTCGTTATTCTGTTTAAATAACATTTATTTTCAAAATGTCCAACATGTGCAAGATTGTTCCAACTGGTATCAACAACCATCATGTAAACACGAAAACATCTGTGTATTACATCACTGCTTTTTGTTTTCTGGATGAGTCTGGTTCCCAGAGTGGTATGTAATAGTATCCTGCCAAATCGGGAGTCAAAAGAGCAGGGAAATAGACTAACTGTTTATACACCATCAAACAAGATTCTTTTTTTTCAAAAACAAGTGAAATTTATTTCGGGAGACAATCATCTATGTTGAATCTCAATTTTTGTATTGTTCAGTTAGTACAGTATTGATGTCGTGATTTCATTGGAAGGAATAATGAAACTCCTTATCATCCTTGAGGATATCTGTAAGTGCCAGTTCAAGAATTCTCTGAAACTCGCTTGCCCACAATGGTCCCTATCTGTGAAACCAAGCTCTTTATTTTACGAAGTATTCATTTCACTTGGTTGCCTTGCTATCTTTGATCACAGTTACCACTGAGTCAGTTAATTTACGGTAGTTTATGTTACATACACAATAACAATTATAAGTGTTTGATTGATCAAATGAAGTGTGTTCACCCGACATATGACCGGGGCCGCTAGATTTTAAGTTTGTAGGATATTCATGCCTTTTAACATTTCTTTTGTTCCACCTCCTTTATTTGATTAAAAGGACATAATTAACATGATAATACAAAGGAAGCCAGCTTTTAATTCAGTGCAAGAATACAACAAATACTTCCCCAAGTCAGTTATCAAAACATGGTCAGCATCTAATTAGGTTCTCAGAGAAGTGCTCGCGGACATAGCTGTTATGGTAGATTGACACATTTTACATTTAATTACAAGAGGATAGATTGCATTTTATGATGATTACACTTAAAAGGAACTAAAAGATAGAACTAGAACACAAATTTCAATTGATAAAAATTTTTTTAATTTGTATTTATTTATTAAAGTGCTGCCTCCACTCAGCAGAAGTGACATTTTTATTAATCAAAATTTCCTTATACATCATTAATTGCAGTGTACAAGGAAGGATGTTTTGGAAGAAAAAAATGTAAAAAATCGTATGACTTTTTTTACAATTTGATATTTCATAATGTTGATTAAAATTTCCAGGTTTTATCTACCGTTTTCGACAATAAAATGAGTGATATATCAAAGTTCCTGTTACCAGTTTTGATCGCGATTTTCTTCAAGTTTAATAAATAGGGATCAGTTTTTGGGGTATTTTCTGGTTTAAAAAAGTGGGATCCATGCCTGGCCCCACATTATAAGTGGGTTCCTGAGTTATCAGGGTGTGAGTTATTGAGGGAGTGGTATATGTATAATACATTGATTGACAGAGTCTTTGTTTGTGTCCAACTTTATGGCATCTGTAGCATTCAATCTGTTTGCCATGATGGCAAACCTGTGTCACATGCCCAGTTTTTCCACAGTAGAGACGGTACTCTTCAGTATAGTGCCTGAAAATGGGGGCATACATGTTAATATTTCTCAATAGTTGAGACTTTCCTTTTCTACTTAAATGAATTTTGTCTCTGTGGTAGAGGCTTAGGTTGACATCCTAGTTCTGAAGAAAGAAAGGTGTGTATTGTGGAATATGCTGTAGGTTGAAGTCTTCACATAGGTCAATTATCAGATCATTGATTTCTTTCACCCTGGTGTCCACACGAGGAGGTAGTCTTGATATCATTATTTTACATGTATCTGGGCTGCAGTACCTAGCAGCGTACAGAAAACTTTTAAAATCTGTTCTGATTTGATTTAGTGACCTTCCATCACTGGCATCATTTCCACCTACTAAAATAATAATTTGGTTGTATTTGGTTAGGTCAGTATTCATTATTCTGTCTGTGATGTTGTAAAATTTTGCACCTCTTAGAGTCTGTACATCTGTTTTAAGAAGTCTCCTTGGTATTATACTTTTCAATATTGAGGAGCCAATTATTAGAGTCCTATCTTTTCTGGCTTGTGATTTCATGTGTTGGACTCTGGTTTGTATTTCAAACACATCTCTTGGAGGAAGGGGTGCTGAAATTGTTGTCTCAGTTGTGTGAGCTAATCGAGCTGATGTTGACACATTTGACTGAGCACTGGGAAATGCAGTTATTGGTGCAGGCAACAGACTTGTCTGAGCTGAGGATCATGGGTGTACACTTATTGCTGTTGCAGGTGTGACACATGACTGAAGAGGGGGGTACTGTTGTTTGCAATGCAGGATTACTTTGGGTATCAGTTGTTACTTGCATGGTCATTTTATATTTTCTTTTGGGTGGTATTGGGATTGTCTGTGTCTGAGCATCTGACATTGTTGCTATTTGGGAGTTTGTCTGAACTGCTGTTTCACATGAGGTTACTTGCTCATTAATCCTTCTCTGTGCTGACTTAATAGCATGTAACTGTAGTTTTAATTCCTCAATTTGGGCCTCCAAGTTCATAATTGTTTTTTTTATGTACACACATCTTAAACTAAGTTACAGGAAAGAGTGAAAACCAACAAGTTTTGTAAAATTCAACAAATAATTTATTTCCTTAGAATACAACATGAAAATTTTAAAAGAACTTACAGTATTGAGAAATTAAATCTGAAGTAGTCCAAAAATTTCTATCACAAGTCCAAAAGTATAGAGTATTCTGAATGAATTCCAGTGGTGTTCTGAACGAATTCCAATGTTGAATGTAGATGTACCTATAGCCTGGAGTAGTGTTGATGTGCTAACAGTTTTAATGTACTACAATAATATAATCCAAATATCTCTAAATGAATTCACAATAATCAAAAAAAATATTGATTTAGTCTGGAAGTATTATTGAGCACTTTGTAGTTCCAGTGCATGATTTAAATAAATAAATCCTCAAATATTAACTGAACAAAACTAAAATTGATTCCTTCAGAGACTGATGTTAAGGTAGGAATGAATATTTACTTCTCTCATATAAAAACAAAAACTAAGATACAAAACAAAACCAGGATGAGGGTCATTTTCCCATCAAATTCATAAACAAGATCCTTTCTTGAAACTTCAAAAGGCTACATTAACATGTTTAGCTCCAGGTAGTAAGGATCTTAATATTTATTATCAAATGATTGACAAGAATTAGCTGTGTAATGTATTGTTTGCAAAAAAAAGACATTAGTTGGGTAATCCCAAGTCATACCCTCAATTATGGACAAAAGTAAATCAATACAGATTAAATATACATAATGACACTCATACACAAACAGAATGACACACCATGTCTCTTGCATTTCTCTGATGAAATTCATCACAGTGAGGATGATAAAAATGTTCTGTATTGCTTTTGCCATGTAAAGCCTAAAGCAGACAAGGACTCTACTGCATGAACATGAACAGGTCCTACAGAAGAAATTGCAGGCAGTCTATGAACAGGGGCAGCTGGAAAGGTAATGCATTGGTTTATCACTGTAAAAGCACCTTACTATAGTGCAGCCTTTCTTTTAATTTGGGTTTAATCATGAATCTTCTTAAACTGATTAAATTTAGTGCTGTCATTACTATTTTATTGCATCTGACTTTAGTTCTTGCTTGATGAGAATCAATTACTTGTATAATGTGTTTACAAAACAGTAAATAATGTAATTTGCAATATAAAAAAATGTGTTAATGATATCACATAATGTTATCTTCTCCTTCTTCTTGTCCAGGGTAGTCAAAAGTGAACATTTATATCCAGGAACCTCAAATGATGATGTTCTTTATTGGAAGGTATCACTGTATTCAGTTAAAGATATGTAGGCACTTGTCATTTCAGCTTCATTTACTTTGTCTCAGGCATACTGACAGATATCGTGAATTGCCAGTTGTGTATAGACTCGTATGAAAACTAACAATAAAAATAAATTAGTTTTAAATTGCCAAGCTATACATTAGCTTATGTATGCTGTTTGAAATGAGGGAAATAAAATAAGTAAGTAATTCATTTGCATTGAATCGATAGAATATGTAATATTTTCTATGATTATAGGTTTTGTTTTCTTTGAAGCCATTACAAAAATACCAGAACTATCCTTGATATCCTTGGCAGAAATATGCACACTAAAGGTTGTCAATAAAAGTAATGCTTAAAATCGTACTTGTAAATTAGTTTTACCAAGCAACTGTTTTACAGCCAAAAGCATGATAAATCAAATTTACATGTTGGTTTCTTTTGTTGTGTTTTTTTTTACTCTACACAGATCTGAGAGAGATGGAATTTTGCAGCATTATAGAAACATATGGCAAGATTATGAGGCAAAGTACAAATCTTTACCTCTGGCCAGAAAACTTCTGATGATGCAGGAGCAGGCTAGAGTGAAGGATTTAAAACTGAAAGATCAGAAAGAGAAGCTTGGTCAGCTGAGGGATCAGTTTAACAGTCTTAAAGGTACCATCTGTACTCACTTATAAGGTAGGTTCAACTACAAATATATTATAGACCCTGCTCTGCCATTGCATAGTGTGCCAGCAGATCAGGGTTTATATTGTTTGTGCTACTGATTAGACCTAACAAACTGCATAGACCCAGATCTGCTAATGCATAATGTGTCAGAAGAGCTGGGTCTATACAGTTTGCTGTTGGACTGTACTTAGAAGTGAGTATATACAGTGCATACTAACACATTTGTGAATGTAATGTGCCATATGCTTGATAAAATATTAAAATTTACAAATGTAATAAATCCATGATAAATTTCCAGAATATCTGTTGCGACAAAATGCCATAGAAAATAACATTTACTATAATTATTCAGCACTAAAAACATCAGAATTGTGCAAGAATGAGAATAGCAGTTTGTAGTACACCTCTTTCAGTAATTTGCTCAAAACAAGGTCCAGAAACATAGACCACACTATAAGCAAGGGTGCAAGTTGCCAAGGGACCTCAAAAAAATGAAGAAGGGGTGGGGTGCTGTCCCAGTTGGAGTTCGAGAAGAAATGGGGTGGGGGGCCCACTGTTAAATATCTGAATAATTATTTTGAAATTGTGCTGGAAATAATTGTCAATAAACAGTTTTTTCTAATAAAATTTTAATTTTTTTGGTATAAATAACCTTTTAAGATAACCAGTCAATGGAAGATAGTGAAAAACATTATTCCAAGAGGTTTCAGTACACATCATGTACACGTGTGCCTCATTGTATACTTGAAAAACATTGTTTATTATGTAACTGCCTTTTGCTTAACAAAACAAGATTCCTTTTATTAAAAAACTAAAGACATTTATTTTATAAAACAACCATCAACATTAAAACTTGATTTTTTAAAATTGTTTAATAGTAAAATATTAATGTCATAATTTGATTGCAAGTAATAGTGAAATTTGTGTTCATTCAAACCTCTAAGTGCCAATTCAGGAATTTTAAACTCACTACAAAATTTGGAACTGGCTTTTCTGTAATGAACTATATCTATCAAACAAAACTTTGTATTGACCACGTACTCCATTTGCTTGGTTACCTTGCTATCTTTGATCACATCAGTGAATGACTAGGATGACTTCTGGTAGTTTATTTACTTGCACAGTAATATTGATAAGAGTGTTTGAGTGGTCATTTCAGATGAGTTGACCTGTCACCCAACTGTGACTGCTAGTTCTTATGCACATAGATTTGCTTACCTTTTCTTTTTTTAAAATTTTTATTCTACCCATTTTTTTTGATTCGATACAAAAGGCATAATTTACTTGATAATACAAAGCAGCTCTTCTTTAATTGAGTGTACAACATAGAGATCAAAACACAGACAGCAGTTAATTAGGTTCTGACTGAAATGTTCACAGACATAACTATGGTGGTAGATTGATATTATTCACATTTGAACACAAGAGGGCATATAGCATTTATGATGATTACACTGAAACCAGATTAACATAGAACTGAAACAAAATTTCACTTGACAAAACTTACTTCATTGGTATTTATATTTTAAAATGTTGCTACCAGTAGGCATTTGTTACATTTCCACTGATAAAATTTCATCAAATATTATTATTTACAGTTTACTGAGAATTGTTTGGTAATGAAAATGTGAAAAATGTAAGACTTCTTATTAAAAGTTGGGAATTTCATGAAGTTGATTCACATTTCTGGACACTAACCTCTGTTTTGATAATAAAACAAGCAGTATATCAAGGTTTCATTTACCAGTTTTAATTGCCATTTTCTTCACATTCAACATTTAAGGGTCAATTCTTTAGGTATTTTCTAGAAAACAGGGATTTATGACTGTACCCGGCTTTATAAGTGAGTTCACGATTTATCCATGCACAAGTTATTGAAGAAGCGGTGCATTGATTATGCAGCAGTTGATGATGGTTTTATTGTTGCAAATATCCATTGAATGGTACCAATGACACATAATCAGCAGATAATATTTTCCTTGATGTTCAAGACATAAAGGAGTAATTTGTGCATGAAAAATGCACACCATAGTATTATGACTGTATGGTATTAAACTAAGTAATAGAAGAGAGCGAAAACCAACAAGTTTTGCAAAATTCAACAAATAGTTTATTTTCCTAGAATACAAAGTGAAAATTAGAAAAGAACATAGAGTAAAGTAATGTGAATTAAATCCCAAATAGTCCAAAAGTCTTATCACCAGTCTTAATGAATGAAGTTCTAATTAAATTCCAATTGTGTTTGCACTGTATATGTTTATGTACCTTTAGTAGCATGTGATGTGGAGATGTGCCAACAGTCTTTTGATGAATCACAATAAATATAATCCAAAAATGTTCTTGTCAGAATTCACTATAATTTTTCAAATTAATGTGCCAGTCAAAGAATATTATAGATGAGCACTTTGTATTTCCAGTGAATAATAATTTGAATAAAGAATTCTATCCAAATCAAAGACTGAACACAACAGTAAGATCTACCTAAAGATGTTAAAGCAAGAATAAATAATTTTTCAAGCAGACAAGATAATATAAAAATTAAGATGCAAAAGAAGAGCCAAATGTGGGTCCAAAGTTTATTTCTAGAAAAATTCTACATCGTAAACAGATAAAATCTGTTACTAAAATTATAATAAAGAATGTGTTAAACATCAGGTGCAACAGGTCGTTACATGGGAAATACCATTGTCCTAGACCCAGATCCAAATAAATATGTTTACTTTTGTTGATAATGACCAAAAATTTAACTCACACTCATAGGGGAATATTAACTATGTATTATTTGTTTACCAAAATAAAAGTTACTGATCAGGTAGACAATGAACTTGAACAAGCTTATGTCCAAAATACATAACATGTGGAGAAAAAAACCTACCAAACCATACAAATTAAATATACATAACAGACATTGTTTTCGTTTGACTTCTCACCCTGGAACATCATTTTTAATAGAACAGCACTAAATTGTGGATGAACTGTAAATTGCTCTTGAAATTAGGAGTCATTTGGAAAAGATGTAATTACTGTACATCAAGGTACAGTTATATAAAAAAAGGAAAAGAAACCCATGGTGTCCCATTGCAGGTTGAAAATTTCTGCACAGTTTTGTATAAGTTTCACCAAATTCACGGATAGGACAGGTATAAAATTGTAAGAATGTTCCTACCTTGGATATATCATGTTTCTTTAATTACTTGATTTTTTTATGCTCTATTGGAACGTCTTACGAGAAACTCAGACTGTATAACCAATTTTTAATTTCATGAAGTATTAATTTCACTTGCAAAGTTATATGCTGTAATATCTGTAAGATTTTGTACACTGTTTTTCATTATTTATTCAAGTGTACAAATAATTATACCTTCAAGTTAAATAAGTTTCTTGGGTACTTATAGTTTGGAATTCTATACTAACTATTTCTGTGCACCAGATATCAGAGGACAGAAAGTAAATATAAGTTGTATGGCTTGATGTATATAAGAATTGGATGGTATGACACATTTCAGAGAATCATAACAGTAATCCTTCTATTATTATAAGTTTTTAATGAAATTTAGTTTTACTGTATCAGTTCCTTTGTCCTTAGAACTTAATAATAAATGGTTTCCCCTGTATTTTATTACATTTTGGATTAATATAATTTTCTATTTAGATGCTGAAGAACTTGCAGACCTGCACATTTTCATTATTAAGCTGTATCCTGTAGAGGTGCAGTATGTATCATCAATATCAATATTTTTATGGCAGGAAAATTGAATCATATTGTTACTACCATCTTGCATTATGTACAAAGAACATGAGAATGTGATTATGTTCTCAGTTTATATAAACAGCAAGATGAATTTTGTAATATTATGAATATTCACTTGCAGACTGAAATATTACTAAATTCTTTGTATGGTTATTTTTTTCAAGATACATCAAAGTGCAGTTTGCTTTGACAAAAGAATTCATATTTTTACTGTTCAAAAAAAATAATTTAGAAGTAGTAGTAAATGGGATCAAGCTAATTGTTAGTTTTAAAAATGAAACCCAGTACATTTAATGTAATGTAATAAATATATATTATTGGAATATCTTTAATGTGTCATGTACCATATCGTAATATTGGTTCCTATTAGGCCAATAAGTCAGCCCCACTCCTATACTGATACTGGCTGTATCAGTCTGTCAGTATCAGTACAGGTATGGGGATGATTTATCAGCCTAGGCTGATGTATGCAGCTCTGGTAGTCTAAAACAATTTATCATGGTCATTTGTATGAGACACAAACAAGAGTAAATAGTTATTTAAGGAAATACTTGAGATAAATGAAGTAAAGAAAGGAATAATATGATGAATTTTGAGAATTTGAATATAAAAAGGAAATTTTTGAGGATGTTTAGCACATTGAGGTTTATCATACACATGCCTTGTTCATACAGGTTGTAATTCAGTAGTTTTTATGAAGAAAACTGAACAGTTGGAACATCTCTTACTGACAGAATTTGATATGTATTGAGTGGGGAAGAGTAGGCATGGTTAGACTCTATTTTAATTGTACAAGTAATATAAATTTTCAGTGGTTCCCCAATATTTAGGACCTTCACTTAAAAAAGATTGCCCATGAAAAGAGGCTGTGTCATCTCATATCGATGTAGAAGACTTTTATTGTACTTTCTTCTTTATATCTGGGTATATTTTCTATAACGATATCTTTTCATGGCAGAATGAGTGGCTTTATAAGAGGGGAAATACTGATTTTAGAGTTGATGTCAGTACAAGAGAATTAAATTGGCAAAATCTTACTTTAATATAATTCACTTCACATCTAAACCTATAAAGAGTTCTATATATGAGTGAATATACATTGCTACATTAGCACATGTTTTAGAAGAAATCCTAAAAGAAGCCACCTCAAAATTTGACTACAGTATTGTCTTCAGTTTTTCATCCACCTAATTAACCCATAACAATTACAGTTATCTTAGTAAATGAATTTTTGGTACAGAGAAAGATTTCTTGCTGAAACTCTGCAAATACTGAGCTTCAGAATGGGTTAAAATGATGAGCAATAATAATTACCCTCAATTGTTTGTGTACAAAAGAAAATAAGTACTTGTCTATTTAAAAACTGGTTTCTCCTTAACTTGTGGACAATCAGAGCCACACTGAAGACTGAGTCTAATACAATCTTGGAGGAATTAAGGAAAGTGGAAAGGAAGAAACAAAATGTACAGTGTCAGATTAAGGAATTGATGAAGAGGAAACAAGTACAGGAGCATAGAGTACAACATAATCAGGGGAGTATTGCATCAATGAACTCCATTGACTTTTTGTTAATTCTGGTTTGAACTCAAGATTATTTTGAAATCAGATGTGTTGATATTGTTATGGAGACATTAACTAAAAACAGGTGTTAAAAATCCTTGGATTTTCATTGTTAAAACATTTCATTATGATGTTGTTGCAGCTGCAGTTTATGTGGTTGTTGTTATTGATGTTGATAATTATGAGTGTCAATTACAGATAATAATATGGATAATAAAATAAGAATTTTAATTGAAATTTATATTTCTTCAAATTGTACTGAATCCAAATTTCTGTTTTTACAAAAGATGATGGGGAGGATGAAATCATATAAAAATGAGTAGGTGTTTTGAGTAGCAACAATGTTTCAAGCTTGTAAGGAATAATTTGTTTGAATAATCATATTTAAAAGTAAATACTGTGATGCTGTTTTGATGGTAGTGGTATTAGTGTTATTGTAATAACTTGTACAGGTGCAGCATAGTGATGACACAGTGAAGAATTCTGAAGTTGATGTTGAAGTGGAACAGCGAATGGAGTCTGATCAGGAACTGATATCTTTCAACTTACTTTGTTCACCAATAATCAAGTAAGATATATCTTCATATTCTTTATTTTCTCATGTGTGGATGTTTATTGTTTCCTTTTTACAGGTCTATTTAGGATGAAAATTAACCAGAAAAAATAACAAAGTCTGTTAAATTGTGCCAATTATTGCTGGCATCACTTCTAACAGATCAGCTATCCAAAGATTTTAATAGAGATTTCCTCTAATTATGATATCTCTGTCACGATTCAAATATCATTTTGAGTGTAATTATTCATGGCAACATTTTTTTAAAATACAAATAGGTGCTATTTGTTTAGTTAATTGGTGAACTTTGGTAATAAGGGCTAATGGTCCATGATTAAAGCAAAAATTTAAAAAAATGGACATGTGTAACAAATTAGATTCATTATATATTACATAGTACCGGGTATTTGCATTCCTGTCTCTCCGTGCATCCAGTACACTTTTGTTTCTGCACTGTAGCTTTAAAGATTTTTTTTCATAAAACTTGGTATACTATTATCACTAGTGTGTTTGAAAGCATGCCTATATCACATTCAGGGATCCAGTTTTTAAGGTAGCATCACAGGCCAGTATCGTAAGTATTCTGTGACATTAGTGTATGTTCTGTGATTTTAAAACCATTTTGAGCTGAAAAGATGAAGTTTTGTATACTTTTGTATCATTAACTGAACATGTGGCTCATTTTACATTCAGGGTCCAAACTTCAAGGTTAGGGTTACAGGTCATTATTGTAAATATTCTATTATGCTTATTTCAGTTCTATCACTTGAAAGATGTTTGGCATAAATGGATACAACTTTGTATGCTTATATGTCATCGCAAGAGGGTAACTCAAGTGCTGCATGTTAGGTTCTGTTTTCAGGGTCAAGGTCAAAATCAGTATTTAATTGTTTGTCTCTACTTTATAACTAAAGGCTGTTTCTGCTTTATAACTAAAAGATTGTTTGATTTACACTTATGCAAACTGGTAAACATGTTTCTCGACAAGACAGTGTGCCATGTACCACAGTGAAGGCTATTATCAAGGTCATGGTCACTAATAAATATTACTAATTTGTTTTTCTTTCTTCCGTATTATTCTAATGTATGTTGAGATAGAGGATTGGAACTCCATTATTTTATGCATCACTGCAAGAGAATGTGTTAATGCATGTTGAGATAGTGGATTGGAACTTCATTATTTTATGCATCACTGCAAGAGAATGTGTATCATGCTATTAAAATCACCTGATTATTTTTGTGTATTGCTCTCTAACTCTACATATATTTTAGATAAAAGTATGATCTATCATTGGTGGGACTTTAAAGAAAACACCAAACTAAAAGAACAAGTTTTTAAAAAAATTCATTTGAAATGATGACAAATTATATTTATCACATGATCACATTTTTCAATAAATCTTAAGAAGATTGTATTGTTTTAAGCGTATGATTCAGTTGGATACTTATAATATTATTTCATGACATCAGTAATGTCAGTGGATAATTATGAAATATGTCATTCTGTTTCTTAGCAGTGAGTGCAGTGAGAGTGAAGATGAGTCAAAAGCTATGCAGACAGGGGATAGTTCCACAGGCACTATTGATACTCAGGATGCAGATGTCTCAACACACAGGATCATGGTGGCTGATGGACATGTATACCAGGACAATGGGTCCCAGGTGGAAGTTCCAGCATCAGAGGCAGAACTAAATGTTGTATGTCCTTTTCATGCAGAATGTGCACATACTATTATTTTTATATACCTGACTCACCTGACAAAAACAGGCATTTTTTCAGGTTGCTTGCATGCATTCTTATCACTTTTCTCACCAAGGAGTGAATGGGTGTCTAACTCTAGATTTGGTTGGGAGGGCTACTATCATTATGTAGCATTACTCATCCCCAGGTAATTACATATCCCAGGTCATACACAGAGTCTTTATGGTGGTATATTAGATAATATACCTTTCATCAATTAAATAAAAAAAAAACTACACCAGATGGTCACACAAACATATCTTGTATGTGAAATTTTATATTTAAAAAATTACCTATTTATGATAAAATTTGCCCTTGTGAAAAAGTAGGTTAAATCTGGCAGCCTGATTTACCTCATCATAGTATGGTTGGAGTAAGAAAATGGTTCCATTATTATTCCTTTTTGTTTTATTCATATTTCTTCAAAAATATTTTGGTATTTAAAGTGCTAAAATGTGTTTGAATTTATCTCTTGTCATAAGTTTTTAGGTTCTGTATTTCAGGGTGATAAATAGGGGGAAATTTAGTGAAAATGCCTTTTCACCTTGATTAGCCAAAAACATGTTTACCTGTCATTTTTTAACTTGACATTACCCAACCCTCATTTTTTTATTAAATGGGTCAAGATCACTGCTTTAGTTACTTAAGTGAATTTAAGGAGCAAGTTTGAGAGTTATTAAATAGTAAATGCATGCTATGTAGTCAACTTTGATGCAGATTAAATTGTAATTTCTTAGTGCATTCATTAGTTGAGCTACTAAAGTTTCCAAGAATTGACATAGAAACTTCATTCAATTGAATGATGTACTTGTGGGTGGGATACAGTTTTCGTTGCTCGAAAGGAGCATATGTCTCAGTGATTGTTTTCTATTGAGTGTTATAATAGTAATTAAGTTTATTCATTGTTGGATCTTTCAATGTACAGGGGTTATCAGTTGCTATCATGGCTATCAGTTGTGCAGTTTGGTAGATATTTATTTTCTGGGCCAACTTCTTATGCTATAAATCAGTCTTTGTCAATCAGATGAGTACCCATAAAAATCTGAAAGATTGAAGAATTTAGACATTTGTAACAACAAGAAGAAAAGCAATACCTAGGCATCATTTTATACACTTGTAACAAAGTTTCTAAGCATGGCCAACAATGTAATTTATATAATACCAGCACAAGTGCTGCAACCATTTGATCAGGTGATATATTTCTATATGATTTATTGCCCTATTTTGCAAATTTGTATGCAGCACAATTGAAATCAATGAGTAATATTTGAATAAGAGTGTTACAAATGTTACTGCAAACTTTTGTATCAATTTTTATATTTTTGGGAAAAATTATGCACTTATTGATATTTAAATTCATGGATGTGTGAGGGGTTCTGTTGCTTTCTCTGAAGGATAATGTTTCATTGGAGATTGTAGCTATTTTGATCAGTGATTTTGGCTTTACCAGCTGATTATGATGATTTGGGGGGCTGAGGAACTTCATTTGTATAAAATAATTACCACACTGTTGTAATTATTAGGGTTTTTACAGCACAGCATACCCACAGATACAATTTTAATTTCTTGTCATTTTCATAGGAACTCTGAGTAATCAGAGTACCTTGGCATATATTTTTAAAAATGTGCCTTCCTCGGGTACCATGTATGTTTAAATAGAACAGCACTTACTCTTTATATAAGTACTGCATAAGGAAACACTTTCCTGTGCATCTTCCAAAAGTTACTTTAAAAGAACATTATTCTTAGAGTATGGTCTCAATACTCTCGCTAATATACACCTGTACATTTATTTACAGTCTACTGGTGTTCCTCTCTCAATCTCTCTATTGTCAGTTTTGATCAAATATCTTACTCAGTCCTGACACACACCATTCCTCGCTAGATCCAGTACACCTGAAAGACCATTAATTGCCATATATATATATATATATATATATATATATATATATATATATTCACTTACACCAACTGGCATACCTAAACCCCCACTTTTGAACTCAAACCAGCTGACACACCTAAACCAACACTTTTGAACTCATATCAGCTGACATACCTAAACCCACACTTTCTTTGCAAACAGTATATGACTGACTAACCCCTGCCTTTGAGTGGTAGGCCGTTAAGATCAACCAAGTATCTAAATACTGACACAGCATTTGAGCAAGAACCTAAGATTGATACTTATTCTTTGACTCCCACTTTTGTTTCTCAGCTTGTTTTTTCTTTTTATTCAATTCATTGTGTTTTATCTATTGGTAGAATTAATCCCTAACTTTCTCTCACCATAAAATTCCTTTTGGTCATAGAAATGAAATCCATGAAAATAGGTACTCTACAAAAATATTTATTTCAAAGTTGTTCCAGAAAATTTATCAACTTCCAGTTGTTTCTGTTTTCTAGGTAAAGAATTCAGCTGTAGTAGAGTCACACACCATTACAAGTGTCTCTTCTGAGAACAAATTCTTGAAACGGCCAAGCCTAATTATGACACCACAGATCTCTAGACTGACTCAGCCAAAGACACCCACAATAAAGACTAGTTCAGCTTCTCCACAGCATGGACAAATGCCTGAAACACCTAGGGTGATCCCTCAAGTGCCACCATCTCCAAAGCCAACACCAGTAGTGCATCCACCAAGTAGAATACCAGTTAGTATCTGAATATTGCCGTGTAAATTTCATTTGCATGCACTCTCAGAAGCACAGATGATAGCATGATGTATTTGGACATCATACAAAAAGCTTAATAAGCCACCAACCTTTGATGGGTAACCATTTAAGCTTTTTGACATGCTTGAACTGGGAATCAAACTTTGGACAAGAGTTGCAAAGCAAGCATGTTGCCACTCCACTATCCAATCCCTATTGTCTTTTTTTACAGCATAGGCACAAGAGTGGCTACCAGAAGACAGTTTCTTTACCACTGCTGCCATTGGCGTTTGAACTTAAGCATCTGTCTTATTATTAATTGTTATCGGTCTCATCTTTTTTGTTCCATTATGATGGAAAATTGGATAGAATGACTGTAGGATATTCCAACTCAAATCTCTAAAAACATTTAAACTGTACCTTATCAGATTAGAAAGGTCATTGTAAAAAATATCAGTAGTGTTTGTTTGAGCAAAGTAAAACAGAAATCCAGGGGGAATTTTTGGATTCAGACTAGATGTACAATTCTTTGATTTATATATGCAAGTTCTAACTGAAAGTCAGTTTGACAGTATAACAAGATATATTTGTGTATGTTTAATTCCCTTGAGAACACATAATTTTGTCTATAAAGTGCTTTTAAGATAGAGAAGAATAGATTTTATATTACTCAGAATAAAGTTTTGCATGTAAATGGCAAAATCCCAGTGAACCAGAAATGTCAGAGTTTTACAAATGCTTTGCAACTGCATATTACATGCATATCATATTTGACTCAAATCTAGATGTTTATGAAAATCTTCAAAATTATTTGTTCCTAAGAATTTAGAATCATTCTGTCCCGAAGCCATTTCTGTTGAAAGTTATAAGAAGAATCTTGCAAGAACATATTCAGATTGATGAAATATGGTCAGATTTGCCAACCTGTAGAGGGTTTTATTCCTGCATGGTTAAAAATACAGGACTTTTTCATAGAAGTTAAATGATGCATTCATAACCAAAAAATTTTATAGCTGGGTGATCTAGTTTGACTTAAGATACTGGTTGAATTAATAGTATGAAACAATTTAGATGCTCACAGTACATACTGTCATTTTAGAGATATTATGGTTTTCATTGCTTTTCTCTCTAGATAATTCCTCAGAAACCAACATCAAAATTTCTACAGTTCCAGAGTGCTGTTAGATCTATAGCTCCTCCAGTATCTCCCTGTGTGCCTAGAAATGCAGCTGCCAAACTGAAAAGTCAGCCACCTGCTCGAGCTCCAGTTCAGCCAAACATGCCATCTTCAAACAGTGAGATTTCAGATTTTTATCATTCAGGTTAACTTGAAACTGCTGTTAATCCCAAATCCTTATAAATTATCTTGTCAATTAAAAATCTTTATCCATTTTTATGAGTGTGTGCCATCAGTATTAAATGATAGTATTAGCTACAGATGGTAAAATTCAAGTACAGATGTAAAATTCCTGACCTCTTCAAAATAGTCTAACAACTGTAAAGGTACTTACTGGGATAAATAGTAGACAGTGGTTCCCCCTTTTGAAAAGCCACCCTGACCAGTGGCCACCCGCTTTGTATGGCCAGAATAATAATAATAATAATAATAATAATGCTTTATTTATAGAGGGTGACTCATTAGTCTAAGACTATTCTTCCTTGAGGCCCTCTTAAGGAGAGTATAACAATGCACATTATATGAAGATAGCTATAATTACTGTTTATTTTAACATGTTTAGTATTAAAATACTAAATTCTATTATCTATTCGAAACACATACATGCTCATGATATCTCTTCTTAAATACTTCAATATTCTCAGCAGATTTTACATATAGTGGAAGCTTGTTCCATAGAACTGTACCAGAGTATTGGAAGCTCTTTTTAAATTGTTTTGTTCTTGGTTTTGGTACTAGAAGGTTTCCATGTGATATTGATCTCAACTGGTATTGTGTTGAAAAAGGCCTGAATAAGTCCTGAAGATACTCTGGTGCAGTTCCATGTAGACATTTATATAAAAGAACTGCCTTGTGAAAATCTGTCCTGACATATATTGTGAACCATTTGAGTTCTGTAAACAATACTTTTGAGGGATAATCAATAGATGCATCTAAAATTACATGTGCTGCTCATTTCTGAAGTTTATAAATCCTGTCAAGCTCAGATTTAGCACAGTTTCTCCATACATTTGAACAACAATCCATTGTTGGAAGAATATATGACTTGTAGTATAGATTGCGAGTTTCCATAGGTAAATATTTCTTGATTCTGCTGAGTAGGGCAATTTTGGATGACAGCGTTTTACAAAGCTTATCAATATGGTCATTCCATAATAAATTATTATCTACTGACACACCTACAAGCTTTTCATGTTTGACATTTTGTAATGGATGATTATTTATTGCAAGAGATAGTTCTGGGTTCCCTGACTTGTGTAGCTTTTTGTGATGTCCCCAAAATCATACATTTTGTTTTACCTTCATTAATTACCATCTTATTTTGTTGTGCCCAGTTTTGGATTCTAATAAGGTCTGAGTTTAATCTCATTTGGATAACTTCATTATCAGAACTAGATGTATACAAGGTTGCATCGTCTGCAAACAAATCTGTATTTGTGAATTCATTATTTAATGGTAGATCATTGATATAGATAAGGAAGAGGAGAGGGCCTAAAACAGAGCCTTGAGGAACCCCTGAATAAATAGTGCGAGTTCGAGAGCTAATATTGCCAGTGCATACTTGTTGAGACCTTTGCTTTAAGTATGATTTAAACCATTTTAAAGAAGGATTGTCGAATCTGTAACAGTTCAACTTTTTCAGCAGAATTTCATGATCAACAAGATCAAAGGCTTTCTTGAAGTCAAGGAAAACAATCCCAGTCATATGCCCATTATCCATTTCTTTCAGCCAAAGATCAATTAATTTGGTAAAGTATCCCTCAAGAATTGCCACCCCTCTAATGCAACCAGCAGCCAACATATTAGTACAAAGATGTAAAATGGTCCCCTCACAAGCAGCTACATTTTATTTTAAATGTGTCCAGAACCAAGAATTAATTTACATGGTAAGGTAAGTAATCTGATTATCTCTATCGATACCTGTCTTCCGATGTCAGGTTTCCATTACTGAAAGAAGTGTTGGCTAAAGTACATTTAACACTAAGATTAATGTTATATCATTATCTGTAAAAGCCAACATTTACAGGAAATGGGCTCAACAGTGTTGTGATAGAGTTTTGGGCTTCACACAGCTGTCAAGTTCTTCTCTTTGATAATTATAACCAGATGTAATTGTCAAGATTATAACATGGTCATTATAGGCTAAATATAGAGTTTGTTAACACACACACAGAAATTAACCTTAACTCATTAACTCCTGCTGCCACTATAACTCGTTGTACTTTACCTGCCGCATCTCCTGAGTGCCACGATAACATGGCTTAGTTTACCTAGCTTGTATCCTGAGCACTGAGTCAGAGTGGCAGTATTAGTCTAGGCCTGTATCCTGCACGACAAGTTAAATAAGTGCAAACTGTTGGTTGATTTCAGCCATTTCCTAATTATGCAGGCAGTTTAACCAATAAAATTTTAGCTTACATAGAGTGAACATAGCTGAACAAAGGAAAACAAATTGACTTCGATAGCAGCAGAAATAGTGGAAATATTTAGATTTGAAAATGATGAAAATTATGAGAATCAACCAATTGGAGTAGGCTTTTACTTGACAGACCCTGACTGAGTATTTACACGAAGTTAAATTTGCAAGAGAGATGACAAGTGGAATTTCTGTGTACATAAAGTAGAATTAATTTCATGTGTTGATAGTGTTAATTATTCAGTGTGAGTCATAATGGATTTTATGGATTATTCATGGCAAGCGAAACAAATTGGTAGGCAAATCATTTATTTTTACCACTAGGAATGAGTTTTATTTCTGCATGTACCATAAAATTTATACCATTATGTATGTAATTTTATTGAAAACTGCTGTGTTAGATTTCAGCTTAATTAAAGGAACATAAATAAAAAATAAAAAATTTATTGCAAGTAGCCCCCTCTGTAAAAAAGTGCAAGCCAAGTGCTGTCAGCAAGTCTCAGGGATACAGGCACTGGTAAGGCTGACACTGCTTAAGGTGATCCTTTTGCAAGTATGCTGTAGGGGAATGCCTAGATGTTTGGCTGAGGGGTTAGTGAGTTAAACAAACCAGGATACCAGACAAAGACCATAAAAAAATCATGTGACAGTACATGTATCATTTTTTAAAAAGAAGGCATTTCGTCCACTCTACCAAAGTTTTGTCTGCATAATTAAATTGCAGTACTGTACCTTTAGCAATATAGGTTTAACATGTCATCACCTGAACGGAGACCTATTACTGTTCAAGAAAGTCAAAGTTATTTGACTTGACAACATTGAGCGGGTGGAGGGGGACTTGCTGAACAATTTTATGTTGAAAGGACTCAAATAATGAATGTTGTAACAGATTGGGAGAATTTTCAGCAGCAGTGAGAAAATGGAGCAATTGGAATGAGAATTAATCATGCACCAAGATTTAAATGACATTTTTGAATGATTTTTCAAAGTGCATGACAAAAAAACCCCACTCAGATTTCAAGCTTATGAATAAGAACTATTAATTTATGTTCAGTTGAAATAAGTCTATTCTTAAGACAAGAAGAACCTATTAATAATTAATGTTACTTTTAAATGAAAATATTAAATGCTTTGAAGTTGGTAGCTTTCTTACTACATACATTACATATGCTTCTCATAAAAATTTGGTCTTCCTCAGGAAATGCCACCTGTCTTATAAGGCCACTTTCCCAGTGCAGAAAGAATGGCTGTATAAGAGAGGGACCACTGTAGATTGGTTCTAAGGTCTGTATGCTTATTTCATTGTAACTATCACCTGCCTATCTTCAGTACCTATAGGCAGTTCTAAAAGATATACAATATCTGGTTTGCTTCATTGAATGCATTTAATGTGCATCCTAAGAAATAGGTGAGCCTCAGAAACATTTTACTTGGTACAGGGTAATTCTAGGGCACACAGTTGTAGGATTTTTCTCATTTATAAAATATCACCGAAAAATCAAACAAATGCATGGAAATGGCACAATATAATTTCAAACTCTACCTTTATTTCATCATGAAATGCTTCTTATATTCAGAAAATTCCCTCTATTTTAGCTGTATGGGTCATAGACCAGGAGAGCTAATGGAATGGCCTGTTGTCCATCATCTGTTAACACAAGTTTGTTACCACTATTCATCCTGCACTACTTGGAGGATTCCCTTGATACTGTACATCACACATTCATCCCAAGGCATTGTTGGGCCTAAATGAAAATGATGCTGCTTAGACTTCCAGTATGGCCACCACAGCAGCAGCCATCTTGAAATATTATTACTACACCTTGATTGGAAGTCATATCGACATTGGGTTTTTAGAAGAAGATGATTTATGATGTCTTATTGGCAATGCAAATGATAACATTCAGTATGGCCACCTTGACAGCCATCTTGAGCATCTTGATATTGCTATTCATCCTAAATTGAAACTCCTACGGATGTGGGATTTTAACGAGAACTGAACTATGACATCAAGTTGGTTCTGAAAAAAAATATTGCTGATCTGACATCAATATGGCTGCCACAGCAAACATGGTGAAAATCTTGTCACTAATTTTTCTGAGTGGATGGTCATATTAACATGGGATTTTCAACAAAATGGTGTTCAGTTTGTTCTAAATAAAAATGTTACTGATCTTATATGCAGTGAGGCTGCCACATTGGTTAATTTGAAAGTCTTGTTGTTCAAGAATATCAGAGATGGTTTCAGTACTCAGAATTTGAAAAGAAGAAATGGTTTTATCTTCAATTTCTGAACATTCTTTGGCCCAGCAGAGCATCAGTCCTTCAAGGGACTATTTTTTTCAAATGGAAAAAGAAATGGAGAAGGAAATTTCCTTCCTTAATATTCAGTTTTAGAATAGGCCCACTTTGATAGTCAGTGCACAAGTTAGTTATGAAATACTTACATAGAGGCCTAGGAAGGGAATTTATGGCATATTTAGCACTATTTGCACTGTTACAAGATAAAAGTTTATGAATTAACGATTAAAATCTTGAGCAGTTGTATTTTCTTTCAAAAGTTGGAGAGGAGGGGGGTCAAATTTCACCCCCTCCTATGCCTAATGAACATGTATAGTATGCTTTATCAAGGCAAGGCAAGGCATCAAGTGAAATCAATCTGACAAGCTCTCTCTCTCCTACCATATAGTTTATTAATGCAGCTTAATCTTGTGAGTTGTAAAACAAACCAGCTAACAGATTTGTTTAGGCAGAATCTTAATAATGGTAGAATTTAGATCTGATCCTACTTATTAAAGTATTACAGTAAAAGGGGCATTGGGTGGCCAAGTGGTCTAAGGCGCTTATCTTTATAGATCACTCACCTCTATCTTTATGAGTTCAAGCCTCGACTCAACCACTGTGGGTATGTGAGAAGTCATGCCAGGAGCTTTCATTGGGCTGGGGTTCTTCATGGCATCTTCACTATTTCTTCCTCCGCCAAATATACTGGCTGCCATGTATAGCCTATCATGTACTGAAAAATAGCATTAAACCCTATGAAACCAAAACCAAACCATTATCAGATGTGTGTCCTATCCTCAGAATCCATTCTATAGAATACAACAGAATTTTCAGGCAGAGCCACAAACATTCATCATGATCATCAAAGAGTAACAGCAGTGTAGACACTTTCAGAGATCACACCACCCCAATACACTCCATGGAAAATAATAAAAAGGCCTGTGAATTAAGTTGAATGAACATAATACACTTAGTTGTTCAACAGGGACAGTGTACAGAGATATACCATCCCAGAATGGACACTATATATACCAGGCATGCTATTCAAATAAAATTGTTTGCAAATGCTAAAGATTTAATGGTGTGATGATGAATTAAAAAATATCAGAGATTTGTTGGTAAAGTCAAGTGTTACACGTGAAACTCGGGTGTGTTCTTCACAGTGGTGTGGGTAATTTGACCTGTGATAGATTTGCAACAGCTTATCAGCTGTTGTGAGACCTCTGAAGATGTCAAATACATAAGGTAATCCACCAACTGGCCAGGTAGATCTCAGTTTAGGTCAAGTGGAATTAACACACTTTCTGCATGTTTTTGGATGGCCAAAGATACTTTTTCTGTCCAAAAACATGCATAAATATTTCATTTATAGTCTAAAAACAAACAATTGATTCATAACTCCAAGTATAGCCAGCCAGACCCCCACATATGGTATTATGCTGTCCCTTAAGTCGCACACCATAGTAATCACACTTTACCTGTACATTGATGAATGAAAACCAACATTAACTGCCTAGTTTCTTCTAATACCAGCCCACAAGAAAATAAAAGCATAGTGTAAGATACCATTTCAAATGTGAAAAAAAAAAATGTGCTCTTTTAGTCACTTGACAAGATTGAACTGCCAGCAATGAAAATCGGTATAAATATAACTCTGATTGCTCAGAGTTCATCACTAAATAAAACAATGAAAATAGATGTGATAGGATGAATCAGTGGAGTAAATTTTGTCACATACAAGTCTTTTGACAGAAATTTAGAAGGTGCTAAGACAAGTATCCTACATTAAATACTGGTACATGTACTGTACTTAGTTTTGTTTCAGTTTTCAAGAAATAAATCATGTTGAAAAACCTTTTTCCCATTTAAAACTTATGATTTGTTGAAATAGAATTTTGCTTTTTAGAAATTCTTGCTTCGTAAGTGTATTTGATGATGAAAGAAATCTATTGTCTAAAGTACAAGTCATACAGGTTATGTAGGCACTCTGTACCAACTATTTCAGCTATAGGCTGTAGGTATTAGTTCAGAGATTTTAACTACATATTCCTTTATATAGTGATTATTCAGTGTATTTCATTCCTCATCGATCAATAATCTTTGGAAGATCATTATATAAATGCCACAAGGAATACAGATCAGTGTTAAAGTATTTACTGGTAGACATTTTTAGATGAGGCCAACCAAGAAGTGTGACTGAGTGTAAACCGGATTGAATATCACATGCTATGCAGTGACAGTGCAAGCAAAACATATTGGAATAAAATGGAAATACCCCCAGCACTGGTAATGATTAGACCTGATGACCACTTTTCTTTACCCAATTTAGTGTCAATTGCCATTGTAAATGTCCATGGTGATTGATAATTATAGCCTGGAAGTTGTGTAATGACAGCTAAGGTCCTGTTTACTTAACAGTCAGGAATGAACAGACTTTGGTAAAGTTACTTTAGAATTAAATCGCATCACTTTATTTAAGATCAGTAAAGGTGCTTATATGATTATGTTGACATATACTTTAAGATAAGTGTATTGATTAAATACCTACAGTAGGTACTACCATAATTACAACTAACATGTAAATTTGATTTGTACCTTTCTAGCTTCTGACAGTAACCAGGCTTTCAAAAGGAATGCTAGTTCTGAGTCCCATGGAAATAAATCACCTGCAGGTGCTACCCAGCGTCTGGTCTCTCAACCAATTGTTCCACCTTCTCCAATAATACCACCAGTTTTCTATAATTCTTACATCAGAGTTCCACCCAGCCCATCAGTGCCACAGATTGCAAGCTTGTCATCCCTCCAAGCAAATGGATCACAGTCGCAACATCAGCAGATTAAAAAATTTGTGACACAGCCTGCTACACCTAAACCTTGCCAAATTTCAGTGCCAATTCAGGCCAAGCCTATAATTTCACCACCAAAGGACAAATCACATGAAAATAATGTTTCAGCTAGTTCTGAAGATCTGCAAATGCAACAGTCACCTAAAACACCAGGTAGGACAATCATTTCATCTTTAGGGTAGAAAATCTCACTCAAGGTTTATTTTGCTTATATAAAAGGAAAATGTCTATATGTCTTCTAGACATTTCACTCACGCTGGTAAACGAAGGATTATAACTTTGTGTGTTATGCTTTTTGTTTTTTATTTTTCACATGTTTTGCAAACTAAATTGAAATATTTAATAATTTTTAAATGCAAAATAAATTGGCCATTTGCCTCTTAGAAATTTTGCTCTGTGATTGAAATAATCATAATATAATCATGTGTTCAAATTTGTGACAGTTCCTTGACTTAATGTACAAATATTTTTCTGAAATGAGGTTGTTGAATCTATATTATATTAATTAAGCAAATAGGGAAGTGTGTTTTAATTGCTGTGTTGTCCATAAAATCCATGAATGATGTTTAAAGGATAATTATTAAGACAACATTAATTTATTAGCCTGTATATTAAGATTAAAATGACCTCAATAACATTTTCAAACTGTAGATGAATTTATTACTTGTCGCAAAATTGATGGTTAAGCAGAAGAACCAATTCCTAAAGTTTTGGTGTTAAATTAATAAATGGAAGACATTTCAGAATTAATTTTTTTGCAAGTGATGGAGGCTATCTTGTGCCTCAGCTAGATATATATGTAGCAGAAGAAATGCTACATGTAAATTGTTCACAGGTTTATGTTTCTTTTTAAAGTTCAAAATACCATCTTTTATCCATATATAAACCTTAAATTTTATATTTTTGATCAGGCATATAAATGGTTGTAGGTAAGAATATGAATCAAATTTTAAGTTTTGGCTTTTTCTTAAAAGGAAAGAATTTGTAAATTTGCAAACTTTTAATAAAAAAAAGTTCTTTGCAGGAAAAATGTAAGAAATTTTTTATTAATAACTGAAAGTAAACACAAATGTAGGGGGTACGAGATATATAGACCGTACATTAGTATTGATTATGTGTAATGAATCCATTCAGATGTGGCAGAGATTATCCACTCATAGGCAAATGTACAAACAGAGAAACACACAAAGACACAGAAGGACACAGCTGAATAAGTAGAGTATGGTCTAGATTTTCTTTGCAGAATTTAATTGAAATACATGTATTTATTTATTTTCTATGTTGATTTACTAAATAACATGTTGTTTGTTGGATTTTTAGAACATCAGAGAGTCGAAAGTCTGATGGATATCAGTTCGGATGACAGCAATAGCCCTTTTAGTTTTGAAAAGCACAAGCAGAAACTGTACCAAATGTATAGATCTCCAGGCTGTGATTTGTACAAAGAGCAGAGGCTCATGTTCAGTAGCCATGAACAGACCAGCATTGTAAGATTAACCTTTGTTTTCTTTTGTTGTTCATATGTGAAGTCAGGCATATGTAGAAATTAATAAAAGATGCTAAAAGATGGCAGCCAATGCTGTAGGCTCCTTTTCACTCTGCTAAAATGTTGACCAGTTTCCTGTGTTGGTGGATTAATTGTATATTGCTACTAGGAAGAACTAAGTGATTACTGGTTTACATATCAATTTTAGAAATGGTGTACATGTATAATTTTGGAGGAAATTAGTAATTAACAAATTAATGAATACCACAGTGGACATACAACAAATTATCCAACATGTAGGTCAGGGTAGTGATGAGTGATTAGCTTTTTAGGCAGTTTTTGTGACATAATGAGTTTTTGTTGATTGTCATTCATGTGAGGATCCACTCATTCAGTGTGGCAATTGACCTGGTCGTCATTGGTACAAGTACTATGAATTTTAAAGAAATCAGATCACTGTATTAAGTTAAATCTCCATGAGCATGTTAGAAGTTTTGAAAAAGACCATCATTAATACCTTTTGAACATTATTTAAATGTATAAGGGCTGTTCCAGTTAAACATACCTGGGATCCAGGGAAGTCACTTCTAATGTGGGGTAGTCACCAATATGTACGATTTCGAATTTTCTTATCATTTTAATATGAACTCTATGAAATCAAAGTACTCTGGCATATATTTTTTAAAAACTGTCTTCCTTGGCTACCATGTGTGTTTAAATGGAACAATCCTAATATTGTCAATTACAGCTGCCAAAAAAAAAAAGGTTTACAAGTTGTTTAGTGTATGAAGGATAAAGCCAAGTTTTCACCGAAGTCAAATGAGGAAGCATTTAACAATACTTGGATGTAAAAACTGTCCTGTTGCATTATAAATACCCATAAACAGTTGAAAACAGAATGAAACTGCAGCAGAAAAGCGCTTTGGATGATCTCTCAGGACTGACACCTCAGGCCATGTCTGTTTTTAGTTTTGTTTTACATCCATCCAAAGTGTTTAAAAAACACAGCAAGCAGGGTAAAAAAAATTACACACAAATTTAAGACAGGTTTTTAAGAAGTAAGATAACAATATAACAATGTATATAACAAAATAAATCAGTGTCCCTGATACAAAAACAAAATGTAAAGCCCTTTGAAAAATATTTTGGCATTTAACAGTATCTCAGTTCATAAAAATGAAACAGTCTTAAATATTTGGCAGTTAATGGCACATATAAACAAAAAAAAAAATAAAATCAGTGTCCCTGATACAAAAACAAAATGTAAACAACCTTTTAAAAATTCTTTGGCATTTAACAGTGTCTCTGTTCATAAAAAAAAATAATAAAGGCTTTAATATTTGGCAGTTAATGGCACATAATGGTAGTGTTCAAGTTCACTTCTTCAGCTTCTTCCCCATGACTTTGCTCTTGTTCATTGTTCTAGATGAATAGCCCTTCAATCTGCACCTAGAGCACACTGGATGAACATTTGCAAACTGATTCTTCTCTTTTTCATGAACATTTTCATAATCTGGAGAACCACACACATAACAAATCATGGGAAAAGACTGTTGAGCTAATGGGTATGTAACCCTTGATCAGGTCCACCATCCGAGTATAGGATGCAGATTGGCTGATTTAGGACCCCAGTTATTCCCAAAAGACTTTGAATCTCTGCAGCATATCTGGATAGGGAAGATGGCTGAAAAATTGTGTCCTTAAGTTTAATGCATACTTGACTTCTGTAAAATGAACCAGTAATGCTGTCTGGAATGTCACAAATGAGTAGACTGGATGAGGCAATTACATTTGATATCAGTATCATCATCTGCTATCATGTGTGGAGAACCTGTCTGAACAACTGTTCTATTTCCCTGAGCAACAGATGTCATTGGAACACTTAGTTCTCCAGTAGGAATATTTGCATTATCATCAGTAAAAAGCAGCTCAGAATAATTTCTTTGTCTAACAGCAAAGTTTTGGATGTACTTAAAAACTACAACTGCATAATGACCATCAGGATGATTACTATTGTACGGACATGTCTGAACTTTAAACTTTATGTTTAACTTCCCAGTGTATTCTATAGCTGAATGAAAATACCTATTCCTAGGTGTAAATGGAGCATATACCCACTGCTTTGAAGGAACCAAAATGTCAGGATCAACTTGATCTTTCATCTAATTAATCAAATCAGAAACAGAAACAGCTATGACATATTGTTCCATGTCTCCTGTTGTCCACAGCCTGAGCTGCATATTCATTGAGAAACTGATCTACAGCTTCCCAAAATGCCTCAGGTTTCTGAGGTCTGAGGTCTTTATTATTATCATGCATGTCAAAAACAATATCAAGAGATGAGCTTTCAAACAACAACTTTATTCTATTTTGAACATCCTTATATACTGCATATGCATAGATGAGGAATCTGAGGTGAGAAACTCATAAACAGCATAGAAGACAGAAGGTTGCAACTTAGCAACTGATCCCAACCTGACTTGAAACTCTTTGTGCATAGCACAGGTGTGATGCTGTGGAATGTTTTTTCTTGATTTCTTGAATGGCTTGGGTAATTTTTACCTGTCAGGTTCATTGCATTTCCAAAAAACCAGAAACGGTGGAATGAATACAACTCAAAATTAAAAGGGAGGGACAATCCACTAATGTAATGATAGCGATCCTTTTTGTCAAGTGGAAAATGTTCATTCAAACAAACAACATAATCTTGTCTAGAAGCAAGACATTTTCAAGACCTTTATTGCAATCAGTAATATCACTTGTCTGTACTTGACACTTTAAAAACATTACATCTGCGGACTTGCCATCAGAGAAAAACTTTGCTGGTTGCATGGAAGAATGTATCTCATTCACATTTGTTAGAATATTCTCAAGGTCAGTGTCATACTTTTCAATATTATTTACCAAGTCATGTGTGGCTGTGGCAAATAAACTCATTCTTTGCACTTAAAAACTGGTTACATCAAAATTTTGTACAAAATTTGGACATGACCTTTTAATTTTTCCATTTGCAAATGTGGTATTTGTATTTGCATGGGTTGTTGTACTTTTGTGTATTAAAGTCTGACTTGACACTGGTATTATCAAGAAGTTTATCTCTGAATAAATCAGGGAGGATCACATACCTTGTGCTCATAGTAGAGAGGTTAGGATGTAGACTATTGCTGCACTTATTGCATTAATTATTTCTTCCATATAGTATTTTCCTGGTCAGCTGCAAAACCCATTTTGTAACTTGTAAGTAAGTAAATTAGGTCATTTCTCAGTAGCCAGTTCCCCCTACAGTTATTTGGGTCTGATCCTATTTTGTCAGGATAGCTTAGTTCCAGATGCCTTGGGGCCATTAAGATGTCAAATGCATTTGATGATTCTCAGATGGTTTAACATTTTTTATGTGAAATTTTATAAACAATTCAAATTTTTGCTGGTAAGTTGAGACTCACCTCCTCACAGTTTTCATCACTGGCTGTAGATGATTCCTGCATGAAGAAAGAAAAAAATAATCTTTCTGAATCATTATTGTAAACTTTACCCCCACCCCACCCCCACCCCACCCCCGGGACACCTGGCATAGTAGCATTGCATCGGATGCTCATGATGCCATGCATTCTAACAGTTGAGAGAAGGTCTGGCTTTCCTCCACTTGTAAAGCATAATTTTATCAAATGTATTGGTTGTACTCTTGTAAACTAACACAAAGGATCTCCCCTTTTCCAGCCATCTTCCTGATTTAACTTGTTTAGAGTAAAATATTACAAATAACCACCTTCTCTGATTGGCAAGCATTTGATTGATTGTGATCTTTTCTTTTTTAATATTAATGTACAAAACTGATAAGATACAAGCATCAAACTTCCAGAAAATCATGAAAGTTACCTTGTGTGAGTTTAGTGGTAGATCACAGCAAAACCTACCTGAACACAGAAGTAAAACAAAATAAACACAGAAGTGGCTGCATACAAACACTGAATTCATGTACATCAAAGGTGTCATTAGATTTGTCAGACTTTTCAGGATTCTCACAGGGTAATATCTGGGATTCAAATTACCTGTGTAATTCTAGTCCAAGGTGATATTGAGGTACCTGTATTAGACTGTTTTTGATGAAATTCTGTATCAAGCATCCCTACAGAAATTGAATGTTTGCCAGTCAAGAATAGGAGTAAGAGTCAAGTATTTCCTTGCTATGACCTTCACCTCAAGGCAGGGGATGTTGTACTGTGTATACATGCTATAAAATTGGCGAAATTATATTAAAATATCTTCATTGGTTCAAAAGTTAACTCTGGACAAGGATACAAGTCACAGGATTACTTATTCCATTTCTGTGTTCTTGACTTTGTGGCTGGGGGCATGAAGGTGGTCAATAATGCACAATCCTCTCTCTCTCTCTTTTTTCATTATGGGCTAAACAATCAACTGTTAAAAAATGTACACATGGACAATGCCATAACATAAATCCAACTTTTAAGATGGGCATATTAAAAGTTTTAAAGGCTTATAATGATTAAGTTCTCAGTAATCTTGCAGTAGTTTCCTTGATTTCCCTAACATTAAAAGAATATGTGACATAGTAATGTTAGTAATTTTATCTGTCTTCATGGATTTTAATAACTATTAATGGAAAATAATTACATGGATATGTTTAAAATTAATAACTATCTTGCAAAAATTCTTATCAAACAAATTCAGTTTAAACATAGACACATACATACTGGCACAGTATGCAGCAGCAGATCTGGATCTGTGTAGTTGGCAGTTGGATTTATTAGAGAGTGTATATGGTATTTTGTGCACCAAAATCATACTGTTTCTTACCAAGTTTAGGGGCAGCACAGTTGATGGCAATAAAGGAAATTCTGAATTTACAAAGCATAGTTGGGCATGATTGCATCAAAGACCATATTTGGTGACATGGAATGATTCCAGGTTCAAAGCTGCATTCTGCACTGTTAGCTGATAAATAAAACCTAAATAAAAGCTGAACTGAACATACTGCCATCTATTGCCATACAAATTTGTGAACATCATACACTGTTAGAATAATCATATTTTATTTGTTGTTGAATTTTAAAGTTAGCTTTTTGTATATTTCATTATGTAGTTATGACATCTGACTTCAAATGAACAGAGGAACCTATACACTGTTATGAATTTCAAATGCTGGTAGTATATTGATATTAAATTATAGTAATTACAAATAGGTAAAACTATTTAATTAACTGCCAGTAGAACAAACAATAACTTCAAGGACTGACCATATTCATTTTTTGGTAAGCCAAGTTGGAAGTTAACCTCTTGCTGTAAATAGAAATTATGCCATTTACCCACCACCACTTTAACACACTGCCATGTTGTTTTTGATAAACAAAGCAACATGAAGAGGTAACAGTAGTGAAGCTTATGCTGAATTCAGTCTTGAATTCTTTGTATTTCCTAAATCTGATCATGAAGCATTATGGGCAGTTGTCATGGGGATAACACAAATATTTCGTATACAAGTACATGTAGATACATAAAGAAAAATGGTAAGTCAAAGAGAGAATGAGATATTTTTAAATAAATCTGTTTATCCATGTATTATCTTCTCTCTCATTAATTTTGTTTTATTACAGTCAAACAATATTAGATAGTCTGCTTCTTAAATCAGAATCAGACAGGGATATCTAACATTGGGAAACAATATGTAAAATATTTTTCAAGTATGTAAAATTCCTTTGTTTTCATTATGTTAAATAGTTTTACTTTGTTTTACATCTGTGAATATATATATATCTATATCTATATCTATATATATATATATATATATATATATATATATATATATATATATATATTTCAAATATGTGAAATACATTTTCAAAATATACAATATTTGTTTTCACATAATCTGAAATAATTATGACTTATTTCACATAATGAAAAAACATGTAACATATGTAAAATAGCTTTTTACATGTGTGAAATAAATAATTTAATTTAGTTATGTAGAACAGAATTTTGTATGCAAAGGATTTAAAATCTTTTGAACAGGTATGAAAATCCATTGCACATTTGTAACAAAGAGTCATACATATGTGACAAAGAACTTTGCATATGCAAAAATAGTTTTTATGTATTATGTGAAAATAGGTATTAGTGCTTAATTAGCTTACCATAGATGCCACAGTTCAGATGCTTTATGGATTACTTGGCACCTTGAAAACGCCTACATGCTTATCAGTTTATTTAAGTTTCCATTTGTAGCATGATCATGACATTATAACTGCCTTTGTTTTTTGTACAACAGAGTTACCGGTACTTTCTCACAGACTGTATAAAACCCCTGGAACAATCTTTAACAGTTTTTTAGTAAGGATCAAAATGCTTCCACTTGGGTTATTTTTAGATAAGATCACTTCACATTCTGTCACATCCCCTTAATGTTATTTGTCCTATTGACTCTTTAGACATTAAGTTATAAAGTTAAGGTTATGCAGCAGGTAACACCAGTGATCACAGTGGTTTCAATATATGACCACTATGGTGTAATGATATTTGCATATATGACTTCTTATTCATTTAAAGGGTTCTTTCAGAATAGGTTTGGAATGCTTTGGATGAGTCAGTTTTGAGTGAAGTTTTAGAAACAAACATAAAATAAACTCATTGTTCTAGATGCAGAATTTTAAAATGATTTCAAGAAAGCTTTTAACCTAGTGAACCTCAAAATATTTTTTGATAAACTTAAAATTTATCACAGTGGAGAAATAACTATAAAGATATTTTCATCCCATCATACCAAAAAGTTCTAATGAATTGAGTGCTTTCCAATCAATAAGTTGTGCAAAAAGGTGTTCACAGGTTGAATACAAGGCCCCCTTTAAATTTTACTCTTTATCAATAATCCACCCTTCTAAATGTAAAATTGGGTCATGACCAGATCTTTATGTTGATGACTTCACCCACCTTGATTCTTCCTGGCTCAGATACAAAACAATTTTCACTATGCTTTGATGATTTATGAAATGCAAGAAATGACTCTAAATATAACCTCTGGAATTCTATATCACCTTATATAAAGTCAGCTGACTCATGCCAAGCTTTCAGAAAGCTTCTTAGTCAACATCTAGAGAAACAATCATTTGTATGATTTTGATTAATTCAGTACTACTACTCTTTAAAACATTGTTATATCATATACTCACCTACAATGTTTTGCATATGTTCACTACTACTCTTTGTATGAATCCTATACATAGTCTTCCATAAAGCATTTTGCATATTTTATTGTAGCAGTAGACCTATATATATATATATGTGTGTGTGTGTGTGTGTGTGTGTGTGATTCTAGAGGGCCTCAGGATAGATTGGTCAAATAAGCTTCTTTAACAAAGTCATAATTATTTATTATACAACAAAAAAATCCTGATCATTACTGTCAAATAAAATCAATGTTGTCTGAAGCAAATCTCAATTCCTTGTAAAAAGAATACTTCATTGCAAGTTGATTTGCACATGACAAAGTCATAAGAATATATGTTGATAGCAATCTAAAACACTGACAATGGCAGACATGTTATAAAAAGAATATCTCCACCTTCAAGCTGCTGTCAGAAATCCAATGCTTGCTTCCATTTCCTGTATAGTTAAATTCAGTTTCACAAAAGCAATGTTAAGCCTTAAATTGATTATTGCAATTTTATCTGGGAAAACTGCTGCCAATGTCTCATAATCAAGCTAGTCTAAATCCAGAAAAGGACACACAAGATTATATTTGGTGAACATTATATAGACAGAGGACCAGCAAGGACTACTATCAACTAAAAAGCCATATTCTTCAGAAAGTCTAAATTTTCCTTTGAGATTTATAATCATGAAGGTCCTCTATATGTCCCCAAAAAATTTTATTCACAAGAAATAAATCCAAATTTAATACTGTCATGCAGTATTATTACAAAATATCATCAAAATTTCAAAACCTGAAAAAGAAGCTTGCATATTTAGGCCCATTGATCTAGAATAGTTTTCCTAGCTTTGTCAAAGAAGTCACTTTTGTAAACATTTCATAAAAGATTAGTAGAATGGCTACACAATGAAAACAGATGACTTGCATATCAACAAGGTAATCCCCCACATCTTGTTTTAATTTTTAATTAATTTTCATAGACTTGCATACCTTGTATACATTTTGCACCCTGTAGATAGTTTTACCCAACTTATGCATATAAATATTTCAACATAGTAGAAGGGAGAGCCCAGGTAGCTTGGTAGAGTGTCTGACTTGTAATCCAAGCATTGTGGTTTCCATACCTGTCCAGGCCAGCCAGGTCATCATCCTTGGTATGTACTTGCAAAAAGTACTTGGCTTCCATTTGTACAGTGTGATATAGCCAATTATGTGTTAAAAGTGCCATTAAACTAAAAAACAAAAACAAAACAAAATAGAGGGCACCAAGGGAAATTAGTTCATGTAAATTAAATGATTTATCCTCTTTAAAGGTTTTAATATTATTATTGTTATTATTATTAAATAGTTACATACAAATAATTAACTGTATCTTGTAGGGTTAGGAACATTCCTCACACAGGAGAATGATGCCTCATGGCTGCTTGAAGTTGATTTTTAAAGAAAAGGTTTAATTTTTATCCTTGTCAGCAAATAATTACTCACTGATTTGAATGGGGGGATTTTACATGACCATTTTGATCGGGGTGAGATTAAGAGATCATGTTCAAAATCTTGCTCAATCAGCATTTCATATTCATTTGTTTAAAACAAGTACTCTGGAATTTATCATGCAGATGTAGTTGTCTTTTGCTATGCTGACTGGATTCTTTTTTTTTTTCTTTTTGAAAAAACTTAATTGTGTGTTAATAAACCTGTATCACTAGAATTTTCTAATTGTAGGATGAGAACACAGAACAAGAATCTGGAGGCTTTGAAACCATGGAATCGGTATATAATACCTTAATTTAAAAGGGATGTCATTAGACACTGGGGACAGAGGATTTTTTACTGCAAGTTTTTATCTAAATCCTGATCTGCGACTTTAATGGAAGCTGTTGATTCTTAATATGCTCTGACCCCAAATCCATCCACCATATTCTTTGAATTCCTGCAACCTAATGAGACTACTGTTATGTAGGGTGCATAAAGAGAGGTGTAGAATTTTTGTTTTGCCTGCAGAGCTAACTTGTAGGTAGCCTATGCAGTGTATCCCCTAGGGGTGCAATACTGAGAGTAAAAAATCTCCTTGGTGTCAAAACTGGGGGTCAGACTGAGTAAAAAACAAACTTTGGTCTCTGAAGTGCAAATGAGGATAAAGGGAAACACAGTGCTATGGTGAAATGTGGTGGAATATTTATATTTCCAGTACAAATGTCAGATATGATTCACTTGTTGCATAATTGAACTTGTGACAAGAATTTAATGGGCTGTTATAGTAACCAGTCTTCAAATATAATATTAGTAAAGATTTTGTGTGAAATGTCATGTATTTAACTGTATTTATGTATATTTGACTGTTGGTTAAAGAACAAGCAACCAACAAAATTTTCATATCATATAGCAGCAACTTTCTGCTGTTGCACTTTTAACCAGTAAAAATGCATACTGTCATAAATTTTGTATTAACCACAAATGACAAAGTATCTTTGCATCATTTACTTTCCAATGTTGCTGTGACATTAAAAACCAAACAAAAGCTCAGCTGCACTCAAACAGCAACATTGGACTGAGGTATTAAAGCATCTGATATTCTGTCCATAAGAGTCATGATTTTTGCTTTCTTGAGACATATGTTGCAGAAAGCTTAAGAACTGAACGTCATAGTTACAGGATTCATGAAGTCACAAAGCTTGAAAATTGATTACAAAAAAAATGAATGGTCATTCTGAAGGGAAGCTGTTCATGCTTTGTATGTAATCAATTCTGGACCTTCATGACTTAATTAATCCTGTGAAATGTGCAGTTCAGTTCATATAATAGGTTTTCAAGTGGTCCTACTTTTTCCTACTTTTAGTAATTTGGCTATTTGCTTTGCCTACTTTTCTTCAAACCAGCCCTACTATCTCTAATTGTTAAAAATATGGATATATTTTTTAAATCTATTTTAATATGTGCTAACCATCGTAGGGTGGTTCTTTGCCTTGCAGCATTTTCTTTTCATAAAGTTATTATGGAACATATAGTTCTCTTATGTTGGGAATTTACCAAGGCAGCCTGGTCTATCTATTTGCTGTGCTTCATGAGTTGTAGAGGCATCATGTCAACCTTGTTTGATCTGTAGTTTCAAGCAAAGGTTTGCTGCTGCAGTATGGAACCTATTTATTCCCTTGGGATAAAGTAATTATCTGGATTGGAGGAGCAGATATGTGAATACGGATGTGAGTAGAGATATGGTTTGTTTACCACAAAAAATTAGTCATGTGATTCTGACATAATGTTCTCTCTGATATTCCCAGTATTACCAGGCTTTTTTAAAATAAAGTAACCCTTCTTTGTTCCTACTTTTTCATGAAGGGGTGTTTAAAAGCCTGTTGTAATTACAAATAATAATGAAATTCACAATGTTGAGTGAATGCAAGTCGATAAATCATCAGGGGAATCTAGAAACCACTCGGGTTTACATGTATATATTGTTGCACCAGTTTGTAGGTCTTGGAACTTGAAATCTATGGTACATGATATTTTGATGAATTCATTAACTGTTAATATTTTTTTATTTTGCATATTTTTTATAAAAACTACCATTTTAAATTTAATTTTGTGATAATGTATCTTTGCAGTCTTGTTGAGAACATATACATATTCCATTATATGGCTATCTGGCCAAATATAGTGAAGGTAGTTTCTTTCTAGCATTATTAACTAATAACATCTAGTTTACAGTTTTTCATGCTGCAGTTTTAACCAATCCAAATGGTAGTTACAAAGATTAGGCGAATGTTAATTATTAGTTACTAGCAATTGTTTTCTAGTGTCTCAAACATGCTGCTTGGACTGTACTCACCATATTATGATTCACAATATTTCATCAGTGCAGAAAATTAAGCCATGTTAGATTATACGAATTAAAAAGAATGAGAGAAGATGGGCTTGAAGGCCTATATCATTTAACAGGTCAATTTAGGTGACAAATTGGGATGTGCTCACATTTTATTAAGAAATGAACACTATTCCAATTTAATTGATTAATCAGATATTTTCATAAACTGAGTCATTAGGATATTTAGTTACCATATTTATTTTGTGTATTTCAGTTGCTATCCACTGGTGTTCCATTTGAACTTCTGGGGAGCCCTGGTTCCTTGAAAGCCTCTAGTGATCTACCTAAGATTGCCTCACCAGTTAAGAAAACCTCTAACATGCCTATGAACGTTTTTGGTGGAGCTAGGGTATCTTCACCCACCAGTCCTGGTAAAACTGTATATGATAGATTCAATTTATTCTGATTTTCTTTGTATATCATACCATCTAAATGTGAACTTTTGCTCCATCAGTACAGGAAATATATATTTGAAAGTGTTTTCTTGTGGCATCAAGAGAGTAATGTAAACAAAATACATGTGCATTTTATTGGAAACTTAAGCTACAAATGCAGATAAATTTTGGACAGACGAAAATTATTTATGACTTTCAATGACATATTTTACTTGGATCATGAGTTTTATTGTGTATGCATTGTTAGATCTAGAGAGATGTAACTTTAGAAGCTAAATGGCATTTTATTATTATTATTATTATTATTATTAAACAGCCTTTTGATGATATTTGACCAGTAATTCTTTTATTTTATTGAGATCAAAATGTTCATGGTCTTAGATTGCATCATTATTGTTATTAATAATAATAATAATAATAATATTATTATTATTATTATTATTATATTCCTTAATTTTTTTACAGAGGCCAATCAGCACATAACCTTCAAGTTTGGAGATGATGATAATAGAGATGGAAGTAATTCTAGAGATAATAGTTCCCTTCAGTCACTCTTTGGTGGTGGAGGTGATGCAGATCCAGCTACTCATAATAAAAATTGTGGATTTTCTTTCACATTTGGATCCAGTGATCAAGATAATGATCTCCCTAGACAGGGAAGCTCCATTTTATCCCTTTTTGGGAGTGGAAGTGGGGCCAGTAAAGCCCAAGATAATCCCAACTTATCAGGTTTCTCTTTTAATTTTGGGGCCAGTAATGACAAAGATGAAGATTCATCTCCCACATTTAGGCTTTTCTAATATTTTCCACAGATTCTTATTATGTAACATTTTTGTCCATATGAAGCTTTTTCTGTACTGTGTCAAAACTTGCACACGATGGAGTATAATGTCATCTATTACCTTCTTGTAACTTGGGCATAGAAATTCATGTTGACATGCTATTTATTGATTGTACAGCCATGTTAGGTACAAGCAAGATGACTATATAACAGGCAGCACATATTTAGCCATTACAATTTGTTTGTATTTCACACTTCGGGTACTAAATACATTTTGTTTGCTAATAATTATTGTTGAACAAGTGAGCATAATTTAGAAAAAACTTACTGTTTGCTTTACAATTGTTGTAATGAATTTTACCTTGCTTGGATTTTTGTTTATAATATTACTGCTGTTCAAATTGGAGTTGTTTCATTCATTGCATATACATATTTTTGTATATTCTTATCTGTTCTACCTAGCTTCATGAGTGATATTTAAAAAATATGAACATATTCGATGTAATAATACCTGTCCACAAAGTAGTGATTTAAAGACTAGGCTACAATAGTCTACTTTCTGTTGCAGAACTTAACAATAACCCATGGCAGGTTTAAACCCTGGTCAGTAAAGGTGCCATATCCATAGAGAGCAGTGACAAGGAATTTAAATTTGAAGGTCAACTTTTTTATGACAGTAATTGTCTTAGAAAGGTTAATAATTGTGTGCTGTGTCCCTTCCATAACCTAACTGCCTCATGAAGCAATGTTTCTCACTCTCTCTGGTGTGCAAGGTCATCCATTTTTCATAGCAAGACACAACTGATGGTAAATGTCTTCCCATGGATGGAAAACCAGTCTGTGACTTGTAACTACCCAGCTAAAGCTGGTAATTGTCTATAGTTGGGTCTGAAGAAGCAATAGAATTAAATACTTTGAATTTATTATTTTCCATGTTCTATTTTTCATGTGATACCAGATTTTGTGGTTGCTACAAGGCACAGATTTAAAGACCCAATGAACAGTTACCTTTCTGTGGAAACAATGAATCAATGTACTGATCAAAATGTCATTTTGTACAAAATAAAAAAAGCATACCATGGACAATGAACTGAATTACAGTAGCTTGTTTAAGGGCTTAACATGGACCACAGAAGGATACATAATCTTGCAATCCTGACAAAAATTAAGCAGTCTCTGAATTCCTTTCAAGAGCTTTAGAACTGTTTGAAGAAAACTTTCAAGATAATCTGCATAGAACCAGGTACGTGTACTGTCAAACATAGGACCCCTTAGCCATAATTACTGACCTTTAATTTCTTAATATGGCTACTCAGCATAAGCAATAACTTTACAGAGTTACTAGACCCAGATATTGAGATGTTTCATTACCATCATGGCAGTAGTCAAGTAAAAACCAAGCTGTATCAGCAAATTTCACATGCATCAACATTTATAGTATTCTTCTCATGAATTCCAGGGTTAGATTCTCATGTATGTGATTTAGGTGTGTGATCTGAGTTGGTGATTTGGTTAGAATCTGATACTTTAAATGCTGCTTTGGACTTCTTCTTCTTCTGTATCTTTAGTGGGTGTACATGGCAAATAGTAAATGTGTACTCAGTGACAAGAAGTAGGGTAGGTCACCTAAAAGTAGGCAGAAAAGGAAAATATTCCTGTCGGCATCAATCTGAGTAGTGCAGTGGGAGCCTGTTTATAAAATCAGCAGTTTATTAATACAATCTTGCCAGCTTTTACTGAAGTCATAAAATCAGTGTAATAAGAGTCATGGACCCATTTTGTGGACAGGGCTTTGGATAAGTACAACGGTATGTGACTCAGCAGCTTATTCAGGGAAATAAACAGATTTCAGATCTCCAGAAATATATGGACGTGTTGGAGAAGAAATGTGATGATTTGGAACCATATTCTAGAAGGCACAACATCCACATTCCAGTTGTTTCAGTGCAAATTTATTCTCTCCTTGAGAAAATCAACACTGTTGAGCTTATTTATGACATTTTCCAGAAGAATTGTAAAGTTGACAGTAGCTCAGTGGACATTAATAATACACACCTATGTGGAAAAATCCTGGAGGAAAATCTCCATTCGCAATCAAATTTGAAATTTGGTCATTGCTAGATGCAAGGCACAGAAGGAAACCTTATCAAGGTTTTGTCATGAAGGATTCAATCAAGCAGTGTCATAAACAAATCAAATAGCTGATTTTTAAGAAAGCCAATAAAATGTACTCATTTTGGTCCTATGATGGAAACATCTATCGCAAAGAGACTTCAAAAAGGCAGAGATAAAAATTGAAACTACTGACAGACATACCAGACCTAACCAGGTCCACACCAAGTAGCAACATAAATGAATCCTATATATTTGTAGTAACATTTTCCAATTTATTTAAATGAAATGTTATTTTAAAAATTATATTTAATTTTAGTTTCTTCATTTTCTTGATACTTTTCATTATATCTTTGAGTTGGTGAACATCTTCCTTTTCTTTGTCATAGTTTTTTTCCAGAAGACTCTAATTAACAATGAAACTGTAGAATAAAACATTAAAAGTTTTGATTTATTATATTCTTCTGTTTTTTCTCCATTAACTTTAAATTGTCAGAATAATGCAGTATTTTACAATACTGAACACCGTTATTGCAAGCATGAGCCCAGCACTTTGTGTATTAGGAACTCTTTTGTAAACGAACCATGTACATTCATGTAGTAGACACTTCAGGTTTTGGTTGATTTGTTTGTGAATGAACTAAACAAGCTGTTTTGTCCATTTCAAAGTATAGTTGATAAAGTAAAGATGTGGACAAAACTTTCAAACAAGCAAATGAATGAACATGATATTTGCAATGTCAGCAATATATGAGAGAGACGCAGTAATTGAAAATACCATTCTGATAAGTGAAACATTTATCTAGGAGAATAGTCATATCTTTTTGCAAATAGAATGGTTCAGACTATAACCAATGCTCTCTAGGGTGTATAAAACTATAGAATAGAAAAGCTTATTGAGGCCAAGGGTTATCGCATATCTACTAGATTCGAGAAAAAAATGCAACGGAAGGTTTTGGAGGGAAACTAAGAGCCTCTGAGCCAATAAACCAAGATGCTGAAAAAGTATTATTTACGCTGGCTAAATGGAGTCAAACAACAGCTGCTTTTCAATTTTCCCCGTGTAACTAGTTTGATACATTGTTAGGCTAGTGATAGAAGACACACAGTGTATGAGACAGGTATTTGCTGGGGTCCCTTCTACTGTGAGATGCATGTGGCAGGGCATAAACCTTTTTTCTTTAGCTGGTAAGAAGAATGGTACTAAATATACTAATACATTTATGCATCCTGAATTTTCTGAAAATGTACTTTCTTAGTTCTGCAAATCTGAATGACATATCCTGCAAAACCTGATACACACCAAAACTGTTTTGGAAATTTCGAGTACATTTCCTGCTGAAATCCATTCTCCTTACTGCACTGAATTGGCTCAGTAATCCAGTCCATCATAATCAGAAAAGCAGAATTGAGTTGGATCAACATAGAATCAAAATCCATGTGCATTCATTCACAATATGAGTTGGAAGTTTGGATCAGCACAGAATCAAAATCCATGTGCATCCATTCACAATATGACTCCAAATTTCAACTTTAAGAACACCAAAATTACAATTGTTTTTGAAACAGATGTCGAGCATGTGACTAAGTTCACAGGTCATGGGTTGTGCTATGTGCACATTAATATTATTGTGTATTGATGAATCTATGGCTGTATTTATTTTGGAATACAGCATAAATTCAATTACTTTGTTTCTTGTAGTACACTTTTTATAATTAAGCCTTAGGTAGAATAAGAAAATGAGAATATAAGAAAAAGGTTACAGCATTTGTATGGGAAAATATGAAGTCATTTTTTCAGACGGATACATCCATCCGAAAAAAACTCGTTCACATTTTCCCATACAAATGCAGTTACCTATAAATATAAAAATGAACTGATAGTAAATATTCCACAATCCTAATAATTCTCTCACATAATTTCTTAATGATTCCCCTCTATTCTTGAATCTCTCTCCCCTTTTCATCACATGGCTCATGTTATTGGCTTAATCACACTATAATATACACTAATCTACGTATATCCACACAACTTTATGATACTTGTGCATCATTATGATATTGTTTTGCATCCCTAGGATAATGTTGTTGGTAATGTACATAATTTATATTTTCCTCCCAATATTATTGATAATTCCATGCATGTAACTGTTTTTTGTTTTAAAAAATAAATATACATCCATGTATGCAACTTGTATATATCTGAATATTGTTAAACTCAAGGTCATATCCATCTGGGAATTTTGACTAAGTTACATGCCACACACTCTTTGCTGCAGACTAACTGCACAAGTTGTACATGTTACCCATGCAGTGCATGTGTTTTATGTAATATTACATGAGATATAAATGACTAATTTTTTTGTTACATAACTGATACAAAATCATTGAATGCAGTTTTATTTTTCTAATTCAGTTTTTGTTTCTTGGTTTTTTGTTTTTCCATATATATATATATATATATATATATATGCATTCATTCTTCCTTCATTACATTATTCCTACTCTGCATTTCTTCATGCTTCTACTTTTGACCATAGCAGGTTGTATTTTATATGTTACACTAAATGAAATGTGCTCTTTAGTTAAAGCATGAGGCAAAATCCATTTATCATTTAAATTTTTAGTGTACATAATGGCTTGCTCTATTATTTAAAATAGGATAAGGAGCAGACTTTTCCTCAGTAGAGCTAGAATTGTACCAGTAAGGAAAGGTCGAACTGTAATGATGCTGTATTTATCAGTCTCCTTATTACAGTGGTTACATACACTGTTAAAATATTATTATTTATTAGGTTTCTCCTTGTACTTTTCATTTGTTGTAATGTTTAATTATTAGAGTTTTTGCCACATGGCATTATTATTAGATGACAAAAATTAATTCATGGTCTACTAATTTTGCAAGTGTTCTCAAATTTGTTAATTTATATAATATAGATGTTTTCAGTGCTTATATTATCGGGGGGTGGGGTGGGGGGCATTTAGCTGAATCCTGGCCCAATACCTGTATCAGATTCTTCTGATTTCAACAGCTGCAGTACTTTACTTACATCATCAATAGATAGTACGTTATCTTTTGTATGTTTAAATATTAGATCTGTTTGCCACAAATATGATTTCATTGCATCATGTTTTGATGATTTTCACATTATTGCATTTAGAGAGACTCATTCAGATAATATTACTGAAGATATTCTTAGGTTAGATCATTATCATAAACCAATTAGGCGTGATCTCAGAAAATTCAATTTTCAAACCATGTAATGAGCTGTTGACATGTAACCTTCAAGGGATAGGGATAGAAATAAGTGTAAAAAGTATGAAATATTGATTAGTTTTAATCTCCCATTAACCATCTGTAGCATCACATTTCTGGTATTCATCACTGAACAGGTCTTTAATGTCTCTGATAATATAGTTTAAAGGTGATTTAAACGAGGGCTTAAACAGTGCTGAGAGGTGATGATGCTTAACGACATGCAAACTATAATAACTAAGCTGATTGGAGTAACAGATAGCTTGGCAACCATTAGATCCCATTATTATATCTCAAGCCATAGATGTTTGCCAGTCTGGAAATATTTCAGTTGATACAAATGTAAGTGATCACAAAGCCTTGTATTTAATTATACAGTTGCATTGTGAATCCATAACCTATAATGAGAGATATATGGCATTATAATAAAGCAGATACTGAAAAATTGAATCATCTCATTACATGTATAGACTGGACAATTAAGGAATTTGCAGTGTCAGTGATGCCATAGCAAGTTTTACTTTGTTGTATATTCAGTTTGTGAAAGATTGTATACCATTTCACTCAATAAATGTTCAGTTGAGGGACAAATGTTAGCATGATAGCACAATACAGAGAACAAGCAGGAAGCAGGATTGCATGAAAAGTAAGACATCATTAGTAATAATCTGACTTGGTGGGGAAAAATACAGAAAAGTATGTAATAAAGTCAATAACCAGAAAAAAAAGTAAAGGAAAAATGTATTCATTACTTGGAGAATATTCATTCTGTTGGTGTAAACTCAAAAGACTATTGGAAACATATGTCACTTTGTTAAGTAAACTTTTCGACCTCAATACTGCCACTCAGGAGCCTTAATGTGAATGGTCTCATTATATGTAACATTTTCCAGTGTTGGAAAAACGTTCCTTTTTTGATGCTTTATCAAATGTTGATGACACCTGTCTCAGTCAACCAGATATATGCTCGAGAACCAATAATAAATTTACTAATATATTGATAACTGAACAAGAAGTTTTTGGTGTAATCAGCACCTTACCCACCCACAAAGCATGTGGTGTAGATAAAATTAAGTCATCATATGCTCAAAGGAAGGCTCTCATCCATAGTTGAACTACTCTGCATTCTATTCATCATGTCTCTTGCTAAAGAGTGTTTCCAGTTTAACAGAAAACTGTAAAAGTAATTTCAGTGTAGAAAAAGGGAAGTGCCAGTGATCCTTAAAATTACAGGCCTATATAATTTTGAGTGTAGTGGAAAAGTTATTTAAATAATTATTTTGAAACATCTCTACAACCATCTTCACTTAAATGATCTGTATTCAGATTTCAATCCAGTTTTCTTCCCAACAACTCTATAGCATTTCAGCTCATAGATATGTACCATAGAATATGTGCTGCACTTAATGAGGATGACATGTGGTCTTTTGTGATGCCAGAAAAGTATTTGATTGCATTTGGCATAAAGGACTAACACATAAATTAAAGTGCAGTGGCATTGATTTCTCTCTTATTGATTGGTTTTCTCACTACCAGTCTACTAGACTTTAAATAGTTTTGTAAATAGTGCCAAATCAAGTAGCCACTAAGTTGCAGTTTGTGACCACTGGGCTCTGTTTTAGGTTCATTCTTATTGTGTATACAAGTGATATAGGTGGCAACCTCTTCAGAACAATGAGACCTTTTTCTGACATTAGCTCAGTGGCATATTCATTAAATGTTTCTTACAAAATTAATGCACTAAATACAGATTTACAAACAACCAATGATTGGTCAACCCATTGGTTGGTTGACTTTAATCCAATCAGATTGATTTTATTCTTGCATAAGCTAAAGTCCATTTATCCTGAACTCTAAAACAAAATTCGTACTTTTGTTGACTGCCATAAACAACTTAGAAAAACTTTTAGAAGTCTAGGCAGGTAGACCAAACATATTTCGGTCTACCTCATAAATGAGGACTGCTTTGAAAATACTGACATATAAGTTTGGCAGAAGACTCTTTTAAAATAGAAGAACTGTATTTAAAAGCAGGAGGAATTGTGACTGGTCTTAGTAGAAGTGTATAGTGTGATAAGATTTATAAAGAAATGGGTTGGTCTATCTTGGAAGGTATGATAAGAGTTTAATAAATGGTGTTATTTTCATAAAATTGTGTATGGCATCTCTTCTTTTTATCTTGCTACTCTTCTATTACAGTGACTACTGGCTTGTGAAACAGTTATATTCGTAGAAATAGGAATAATTTTCTTCAGATTAATGCTCGACTCAAAAATGTAGAAATTCATTCTTACGCTTCTTTATTCCTGTCTAGAATTCACTCCCCAATTCAGTAGGTAAAAGTAACTTTTTTTTATCTTCAGAAGTAAAATAGTCTAAAACAATACAAGTGTCCACCCATTTATAAATTGGTGACATGAAATTATCTATTCTGTATACAATAATTAGAAATAACTATAGTATTTAATGTAATGATTGATATGTAATCATTTGAGAGATAAACTGTTGTTTGTGATGAGGATAAAGAAAATGCATATCATTACATATTTATTTGCAAAATACTGAACAGGACGTGAAATTGGTTCAAAGTCTAAATTATCTCTGTATGCCAGTGACTACAAATATTGTTATTTTATCTGATTTTATTGCAAATGTTAGCTGGACTTGTGCCAGACATTACTTAAAAACATGAAATGCTCAATAAATTACTGCCATATTGATAAAGAAAGACACTGTGTTCTTCAGTTCTAGCTTTTTATTGTCTTTTGTGTTCATTTTGATGTATATATTCTCATCCAGTATCCGACATAATCATTAATTTATTCCTTTATAATTTAAATCCTGTGATCAGTTTTGTCCATCCCTCTCTCTCTCTCATACATAATTTCCCTGAATCATGCATACTTACATATAATTGTAGAAAACCATATTTTGTTACTGCTATTCATTTAGAGCTTTTACTGATTGTAGGTTTTATTTCTACTTGTAAGAACTTGTAGTCCAGCCCAATTTGTCATCATTTATGGCAGTAAAATATGTTAAAGAAGAGATTTCTAATGTAACAGAATCATTGAAATATCACATATCAGTAATAAACTTCACAGTTGTGTCATCAAGTCATATGATCATTTATCATAATGGACCTTGTTGTTAAAGGAGACAATTCAAATCAAAGTCAGTGGTCAGTTCTGTGTGTTTAGTATGCTCAGATTAAAAACAAAATTAGTCCCTCAGGGTCCATGCAGGACTCGAATATTTGGGTGAAACATCTCTTGCAAGCCAGAATAGGGTGAGGTTTGTGGAAACAGGGAGATTGAGTTTAGAAAGTTCACAAATTTTTAGTATCATTTTTAATGTTCGAAATGGTTTCATGTCAGATGATTAAAATACTAATGAAATTCTATTAAAATTTTAAAAAAATATTAAACTTTTTTTAATTTGCTTCACTACCACCATGCTGCATAGTTATTGTATAAAATAACTTTAAAATAGGTTACATCTGAAAATCGATTACTCTTCCCATAGTCCTTTATTCATATATTTCTATATTAAATACTGGATAAAATTATTTACTTTATTAGTCATGGACCAGGATACAAGCCATAACTTGCTTCTGATTGGGCTATAAAATTCAGTTTTTAACTTTATTTTCTCAAGCGGATGTATCTTGTATGAATTCTCGACAAGAATTCTGTGGATCACTAGGTGAAAAATGGTTACAATAGACATGGTTAACATTGGATAAGATTGGCTTCCTAGAATTAAATATGAAGCTATGATATTTTACTATAGAGTATTGCACTGTCAATGGCATCATTTGTAAGTACTCATGGAAAACAATTACCTTATTTTGAGCAAAAGTAGTTTGTTTCAACAAACTATCAAATCATATTAATAAGGAAAATAATGCAGATATTTAGAAAACTGAAGGAGGGATATGAAATTCAGTGGCAATAGCTTTGATGATATATTGAAAATATTTAAATCATCACCTATTCAGTTAAATTTTTAAATTTTTTCTTAAATACAGTTGTACATTTAAATATATATGGTACCCAGGGTAGGCACATTTGAAAAATATATGCCATGATAACGGTACTTTAATCACAAAAACGGTTCCCACGAAAATGAAGCATCATTCTAAATTGCATCTGTGGGTGACTACTCCCTGGGTCACAAGTATATTTTACTGGAACAGCCCTTTGTTTTGTAAACATCAACAATGGAAAAGACCATGTTTAAAGTTTCTGAGATTTAGCATGGGTACAGTATGTTTTAGTTTAAACTAGTTTTTTTTATTCTTGAGGGCAGTTTTGCCATTATCATCCCCTGGTGTAGAACCTAGTCTTGAAGTTGATCATTAAGACTTTCCATTTATCAGGACATACTGAAGATTTCTCAGATACAATTTATTTATAATAGTATCAGTTATGAAGACTTGTTCCATCCAACCCTTGTGTGACAAAGAGAGATTGTTACAAGTCTGGCAAAATTTTAGCCAGAAATCTGCTAAAATTGTTGGTCATTGATACATGCTTACCCTTTGTTGTTTACATATGAAGTTTAGCAATCTATGTGACAAAGCTGTTTGCAACAAAACACTGACCTGAATATTTTGAACACTTGAGTATGTGTGTTCTAAATTTTTGGTATTTTGTTTTTTGAAGAAAACAATCAGCTGCACAGACTTTTTTTAAACCAGACTCTCACTTGGTGTAGACCTTACAACAACACTCATTAACTTGGTTAAACAATAAAAGTAATTTTCTGGACAATATTTGTATTTTGTTACAATGTAAATTATCAAGACAAGAAACTACTGATTTATCGACATGTATCTAAAGAGCTTGTTGTTGTTGTTGTTGTTATAGGGTTTAACGCCATTTTTCAGCACAAGATAGGCTATACATGGCGGCCAGTATTAATGGTGGAGGAAGAACCCTGGAAAACCCCGGGAAGAACCACCGACCCACGAGAAGCTACTGGCAGGCTTTCTCACGTACCCACGTTAGCCGAGCCTGGACTCGAACCCACACAGACAGAGGTGAGATGGCAGTGATCCGTAACGATCAGCGCTTTAGACCCTAAAGAGCTTGAAATTATGGTAGTTTGGCCTTACTGTAATGGGGTGAAACTCTTTAGCATGATATTTTTTAAACAAATGGAGAAAAAAAAAAAGGGGTTAAAAATAATTATTATACTACTTCAAATTTAACAGCTCTGGGGAACCCACCCCCTCCTCCAACTAGTATACAAAAGTGTCAAGAAGACCAATAATGACAAACTTTTATTTCTAAAAAAAAACTGACAGAAAAGCTTGGTGAACTCTACTATCAAGGAATGCTACCATCATAATGTGACATGTTAAATGCAGAAAATGAAATATACTGACTAGATGGCAAACATGTAATAATGCATTGAATGGACCACAAAAACAACTGAATATATGCACCCTTTTTTTGCCCCAGTAAAATATTGTCTTCATGGGCATCAGAAGCAGAGTAATTATGGCCACCCCATATCTTGGCCATATTAAAAATTTTTAGTAAATTTATGTCCAGCCCACTAATTACAAACCTAGATATCAGTCCAATGGATAGATGCCCCCACCAGTGTGTGTAATTGGGGACATTTGGATTAAAGAGGTACTGTCCAATTTCTGCACGAAACTGGGCAAGAGATTCATACAACTAATAAATGCCCACCAAAAAGTGAAGCGTATACTGTTATCATGTACATTCTTTATTTCCATTTCCACACAATAACTTTAGTTTTATGAAAACAACCTTTACCAAATTTTGTGTGTTGTGAACAACTTGACTTGAGGTAAGGAAGAAAACTTTGATTTCAGGGTCAAAAGGTCAAAGTTCAAAGTCACTGCTGGAAAAATTAAGGAAAAGAAGTTTCTGCACAAAAACTTTGTTAACCATTTACCATCAAAGTTTGTGGATGGTTTACCCCGTTTGTAAAAAAGAAGCCAAATGACTTTGACCAAAAGGTCAAGGTCACTGTGGCTTAAAGAAAAATGGTTTTTGCATAATAACTTCAGATCTTGACCACATATCTTGACCAAAGTTTTGTGGAGCGATTGCACTTGAAGTGAGGAACAGACCTGTTGATCTGGGATTGAATGCTAAGGTCACTTTGAAACGAGTGAAAATTGAACCTTATCTTGGTCTTCTCATTGTAAAATCTTATGCCAAATTTGATTTCAATTCACAAAGTTGCTCAAAAGTTACAGGAAAAAACAAATCAAAATGCACAAACTTTCATCAGAGGGCATAACTTGGTCAAATGTTATAAAGCTTGACTTAGATCTTTATGTAAGCACCATACAAAATTTGGTTTATTTTTATCCATAAAGTCATTCAAAAGTTATGGAGTGGAAACAAAGTCTGAGGCTGACATGATCTGATGTGAGGCGACAGATGGATGTGGCTTAGACTATATCCCTAAATGAATATAAGGTGAGGTCAAATAATAAGACCCAAAGGAGCTGCCCCACCCATCTTTGTTTATTTTCTAACATCTGGGGCACATAAACTGGTCAAGGATATCCAAAATTGGTTAAAATAGAAAACTTACTTTATATTATCACTTTATTTAGGCTAACTTGTACTGCAGCATAATTTTCAAAATCACACTTTGAAATAAACCATTTGGCTCAGTTATCCAAATTTTTTATCCAGACCTGCCAACCCTAACAAGATTGTCTTAGTAAGGCAGTTGATTTTTTTCCGTAAGTTTGACCAGTTTAGTAAGCTGTAACAAAATATCATGTACTGCTATTGTCAAGTTGGAAAATGTGTATTTAAACAGTTTGGTATTCCAAACTGATGCATCGACGGTAAACATAATGTTAATATGAAAAGTTTGTAAAGTGCACATACACCTTATTACTGCTAGTACAGTTGCACAAACTTCAGTTCCAAACCCTATGCAGCTCAATTGCATTCTGCTATCTTTCAACTATCTGAATATTCCATTTTATTCTTCTGTTCTGATTCAAACTTTTTTAAGAGGCTTACTTTTTCCTTTTGTCTTTAACATGTATTGGTAACTGGATGCCATTTTTAAAAAATTTTATAAGCAAGTTTTATCATGCAGACACTTCACATATAAAAATATGTGCAGTTTAAAGTGTCAGAGGCACTACTTTAAAGTTAGTCTGGTTCTCTAATTCCACTAATGCTAATATGAAGCCCAGAACCAAATCAAACATGGACAAGCCAATTATCCAGATTTTACCGCAACAATCATATTTCAGTAGTTTTACCTGTTATTCCTTAAGTCCATATTTTACGGGTCATTTTCATGAGACAAGGCAAAATCGTAAGAGTTGGCAGATCTGCTTATCCTGTCAGTCTCACTTGCTGTCATACAAAAATTTTGTGCAAAACTTAATTTTTCAATCTCAGTACTTGTTTTCATATACAGTTGTGTGTGTGTGTGTGTGTGTGTGTGTGTGTGTGTGTGTGTGTGCACACACACCAACCAGGCAGTGAATGAACAGCAACTGAACAGTGTGTTGTAGATCAAGTAGAGAAAGGCCCACTGATTATACACAAAATTCAATGCAGAATAAATGGCAACTGTTATAAAAACCCCAACAAAATATCTTTTCTTCTAGCACATGAAAAAACTAACAACTACATGGAACAATTTATAACAAATAGATTTACAGACATAAATTACAACATAAATATATACACTATAATTAAAATCTAAAATGCCAACATTAATATCACACTTGCAAATTAAGGCATCAGTTTTAATTACAAGCATGTACATTTTTACATATCGAGCTTCTCAAGTCAGACCACAAGTACAATAAACAACAATGAAAAGACACATGAAAAAACCCATTGATATTATTCATGTACTTGAATTAAATATACATGTATATTTTATGAAAATACATCCATAATGTTCCTACATGTGCTTTTTCCCTCTGAAAACAATGCAGTCCATACCTATGGGTCATGGTAATGAAATGCACACAAAAGTGACATTTAAACATTAACAGAGAAACAACATTTACCTACTATAATAAAGAAATTAGCTGAATATCAATAAATTTGTATTGCTTTAGTGTCATATTTGGCTAAACATGACAGTCCACCTCCAAGAAGTTGACAACTAAACCCCGTTTTTACACAAATTTTGTAACAAAATTGATTTGAAAATTAAGTGTTCCAACTGATCTCTTACACAAAATGTGTTTGAATCTATATGTAAATATATATGGTGATGAGCTCTCAAGCCAGGTTTTATGGTGCATTATTATGTAATTACACCTTAAATGATTAGCTTGAATGCAGGGTTCCCCCACAACTGACAAACAGGAAAAAAATGTTGGGAATAAGAATATAAAACTCGTTCAAGTCAAGAAAAGCCTGGAATTTTTGAAGGTCATTTTTGAAGGATCAGTTGCAGAAAAACAAACTAATTTAACTGGTTGCAAATTTAGTCTGCTGACTTACTTCCAACACTTGGTCAGCTTCATGACCAGTCAACTAAATCACATGATTTAGAAACTGCACAAATGACACTCCTAGTGTGAACAATCAATCAAAACAACTGTAATATCTATCGTATCAAAATAAAATGGCAAAAGTTTACTGCATAAACATGAAATTTCTGGCAAGGGTACTAAAAACAGTACAAAGGGACAATTTGAAACCATTTTAGCAAGTGGTCAACTTTTCATGGAAGGTTCTGTGGAAAGGGACCATTTCTATGTGTGTGAAATCATGTTTTCCAATCATGTTTCTGTTAATGAAAGTCAAGTAATAAATGAGACTTCGCTTAAAAATTTTACATTTGCCTTTCCTGATCAACTTGTGGGTCACATGTTATAACGCCTTGAGATGTCCCCTAGTTTGAAGCACTATTCTGATAGGTAGCTTTGCTATTATTTTGGGAATAGGCTGCATACATGTTTCATGCATGATCACAAGAGACATTTGGGACTGGATGTAGCTGGATAAGCACTAAGAAAAAGTGAATGTAGAAAGGCATGTTTTTGGTGTGACTACCATATCCCAAGGTACATTGGCTTTGGCAGCTAAAGGCTAAATGTTAGGCAAAATTGTTAACTTGGCTATAATACACTTTGTAATACTGAAACACGAATTCAACTATAGTGTGGCTCCTGAAGTTTTACAATTTCACCAGTTTTTTACTTTTGAATTACTATAATGTTTTACTACCACGGTAAGTACTATTTTTTTAAATCTGCTGAGGCATATGTATTCTTTAAGAAATAAAATTCTCTTTCTTAAAAGGAACACATATTAACAAGTTTCTATTTGTATACTACTGTCTTGATTTAGGACTCATCATTCTAATTTCTTCTCAATTAAAAAAGGGGACAAGAACAAAACTCCTTCAGTCATTTCTTATTATTTTTTCATCCTAGACAGTATGCAGTTACGGAATATCATAAAAGGTAACATATCTACCCTGTACAATTAAAATATGTATATGCAGTTATCTTCATGTCATTACACCTATACTTGTTTCTACTGATACATCCCAGGTCTTAGCACATAATCATATACAGTTGCCTAGCAAGAAATTTGAGACCTCCATCCTCCTTCCAGCAAGACTTTATTCCAAGGCCCCATAAAAATGTTTGATGGGAATTTTCGGCCCCTACTAGCTGCAAGGGCTGCTTGGGTGTTTGCTATGCACTGATCAGGTGACTAATTTAAATTGTAGTTTGGATGTTGTGACAGTCTCAAAACTGAAGCAGGAAAATGTGCTTTTTGTGCCATGATATGTTGATTCTGTTCAGTACAGGTCACAAGTAACTTTTAAAACTCCATATTCTTCAGGAAAAGACTTGGGATTTTATTGTTCAATGACTCACTAAGAGACTTAGATTTGGTTTGGTGTTTTACAGCACAGCAGCACAATATAAGTTACTTGGTGTAAAATGCTTTGCCAACAATACACCATGGTAGCCAACCTGGGCTTACAAGATGGTATGATTTGAACTCTTACAGTCGAGAGATTGATGGTTTGGATAGACCCAGACAGTTTTATTTCCAAGGACTAATAACAGTTTTCAAGGAGTGCTTTATAGTAAATGAACTTTCTCCATCTCTTACTTTGTTTACGACTGCATAAATGGCACAAAAGTGGAAGCAAATCACATAACTGTGCACTACGGCAAAGGGACGCTATACCATGTGAAAATTATGAATGCCAAGTAATTGCCAGTGTCGTGTGTCTCTTGTACTTCAAATTTTATCCCACTTTACTTTTGTTTTCAAGGCAACTCCTCAAATTAAAGGATTTTTCAATACAAATCAGTTGACTAGCACATTGCATTCCCTTTAACTCAGAGGCATCATGGTTTATCATGGACATGAAACTTAATTTTTACCATTTAACCTGTATAAATTCAAATTGTTATAACTTCATTTTTTGACCTTTCATTCAATTTTCTTTAAACTTTCACTTTCAGCCAAACTCCTTAATAAAGTGGTGAAATTTTCAAGACATTCATTAAAGAATACGATATGACAATTACTTTATATTCTTTCATATAAATTTGATCCAATTGTAAACTGCATGCACCCATAATATGCTGGCAAATCTGGCTGTATACAGTATGTTAATGGTAATCAGAAGAACACAGACCCTGATTTATCTGCTCATTATGCAGCAGGAGATCAGGGTCTAAGTTGTTTGCCAGTGTACCCAAATTATGTGAGCATATACAGTAATGCATTGGTTTGTCTTGACTGACATTTCTTCATTCAGCATGTCCTTATGAAAAACTAACAATAAAATGAAATGTATATGATAAAACAAGCAGAGCAAATAATTTATGCAGGCCATGTATAAATATTAATATTACGCATAAAGAAAAACAGATTAAAAATATAATTATGAACATTCATGTACACTTGTACAGTTGTATACAAATCTAAAGCAAAGAAAAATCAAATGAGTATTACATAAATCCTTGATATATGTTTGTTACATATATGTTGAATAAGGTCTGCCAGGTGTCTTTCTGGGGGTTTTCCTCACTAAATATATATATATATATATATTGAAAATTTGAAAGACACAGCGTATTTCTCAGAAATGATTGAAATGATCTCAACACTACACCATCAAATGTGGCAAGAATCCCACAAGATATCCAAATAAGCAAAATCACTTCAGTTGTTGTTGTAGGTTTAATGCCATTTTTCAGTGCATGATAGATTATGCTTGACATCCAGTATAAATGGTGGAGAAAGAATCCAGGAAAACCAGGGTAAGAAATGCCAACCCATGGGAAAGCTACTGGCAAGCTTTCAAACTTATTCACATGGGCTGAGCCCAAGATTTGAACCCACATGGACAGAGGTGAAATGACAGTGATTGGTAAAAACAAATGCTTTAGAAAACTTGGCCACCTGGGGACCCCTTCAACTGGTTAAGGAATTTAACAAAATTCAATCATTTTAGTTCTATCAGGTAATATAGGTTTGAAAACCAAATAGACTATGTCCAAATTAGGTTATCAAGAGGAAATCTGCCATGGACAAAAACTTTGAAACTGTTGTGCCCTGAAAGTTACTTTAATGATGGCTTGTCCAGCCCTTTCTTTCAACCATGTTCCATCCTTTTAAGCACATGCATGCATGGCTGAATGGATTAGAGCACAGGTACACGATAGCTAGGTAATGGGTGCCATTACTCATGCATAGGTTTGATTCTTGCTTGCAGTGAATTATCACTCTTGTTTAATTATATTTGTGTCATTATATACTCATACATATACATGTATGGTATTATTTGAAAATAAAAGAAAAACAGGAGTCCCTTAAAGGGACTGATACTCTAATATGTGAAAAGAATTTCCAGAAATGCAAGATATGACCATTTCTTCCTTTAACTGATGAATGTTGAATATACTTCAGCAACAAGATTTTCAAATTAGCTGCTGTGGTGTACATATTGGTTGTCAGCTTGACACCATTTTAATTCTGTTCAAAGTAGACATCCTTAGAAGTCTTTTGTGAAAACCCCCATGTCACAATGATCATTCATTTCGTAGTGACAACAAGATTTTTATGACAGTCATCATGGCAGCCATATTGGATGTACAACTGGCACCATTTTCATTTCGGACCAACTAGGTATCACACTAAGATTACTGGTGAAAATCTCATGTTGGCATAGCCTATCACTTTGAAGGAATAGAGATAACAATAATTTTAAGATAGCCACCATGGTAGCCATATTGAGGGCAAGTCATTTTCATCAAGGACCAACTAGACATGATAAGAACTCTTCTGATGAAAACCTCGTGTCAAAATGACTGTCCAATGAAGAGGAGTAGCAAAACAAGACTTTCAAGATGTCCACATATTGGATGTTAGATTGGAACCATTTTCATTTAGGGCCAAATAGACATTGTAAGAAGTTTTTTTTAGTGAAAACTCATGTTGATACAGCCATCTATTCAGGAAAGGTAACAATAAGACTTTGAAGATGTCTGCTGTGGTGGCCATTTTGGATGTCAGATTGGCACCATTTGCATTGTGGACCAACCAGATATCATAAAAAGTCTTTTAATCAAAACTTCAGTTTGATACAGCCATCCACTCAGGTGGAAGAGCAATAACAAAATTTCAAAATGGCCATATTAAATGTCAGATCAGCACAATTTTCATTGTGAAAATCCCACATTAATAAGACTTTCTATTCAGGTCAATTTGTGATAACAACAGTTTCAAGATGGTGGCCATATTGGATGACAGACTGGCATGACTTTCATACAGGACCATCTAGACAACATAAGAAGTCTTTTAGTGAAAACCCCAGGTTGATATGACCATAAATTCAGGAGGAGTAGCAATAACAAGATTTTCAAGATGGCTGTCATGGTGGACATGTTAGATGTCAAATTGGCACCAGTTTCAATTAGGACCAATAAGATATTATAATAAGTCTTTTAATATAACCCCATGTAGATATGACTATTCACTGAGGATTAGTTAAAATGTCCACAGTGATGGCCATACTGGATGTCTGTGAAGAACCATTTTCATTATGGACCCTACTTAGTGTGAAATATAGCTTAATTATTACATCAGACTGATATATAACTGTTTACAGTGTTGAATTTGTGTATGAGTTGTCAAATATTGTTTGTTTTTAAATGGATTTTTGTAATCAAAAGTGAAGGAAGATGTAGGGTATAGAAAAAGAGAAAACAAAAATGATTAAATGATAATAATATTGATAATAATATAAATGATAAATGATAACAATGAACAAAAATAGAGACTACAACTGAGACAAAGGTAGGTGAGAGTATTTACCAAAACAGAAAGAATACAGGTGCTTTGATTTCAGTGAGGATTACTGACTGTTCTGTTGCAACAAATTGCCATTACATTTATGGTTGTATACTAAAATCATTGTACAATTACTTAATCATACTTTGTTAAAATTTTGGTTTATATTTACTTTTTGCATAACTACCTATTTTTGTTACTTTTACAATAAATTCTAATTGTTTACTATTTTATTACTGTATTCTAATTTTGTTAACCTTACATTAAATTCAATGTGACTGTAATTAATTAAGCATGAGTGTGTTTTACTACAGAACCGTAAAGGAGTAACTTTATGAAATCTTAATTTTGCTTCCGTTCAAGTTTGCAATTCATTCATCATCTCATTTTTTATGGTCACAGAAATGCATTCTTTTAATATTTACTGATTTGGAATGAAATAGAAATACATTTACTGAAGTTGGGTTTTATGTTTTTTCAAGAGTGTTAAAGGGAGAGAACTATAGCTTTCATATCTTGTCTTATTAAGTGTGCTCTAATGAAATAACAAATGCATTAATGCATTAAATGCAGATGACACCCTAAGAATTTAAAATAAATTCAAATATAATGGCAGTTGCAATAAGTGTTAAAATATACTTGCAGAAAATCTAATTTCTTGTGTCATTTTGTTCAAATAATGTTTGCATATATATACAACCACTAGTGAAAATGTCACTGCATCAATTGTAGTTTTTTTTAAAAGTTTTTTTGGTCTACCTCAACAAGAGTTAAGTGTTGTAAGGGGTGGAAAATTGGCTTTCAGTGTAAAGAATTCAATTCTAGATAGTCATGCAGAAGGGCTTTTGACTGGAAATTTAGCAGGAGCTCAGAAAAGCAAATGATTTTCCAATTTATTTGTGAAATGTATTCATGTTTCATTGTTCATTTCATTTGTGTTTAATTCTTTATTCTGTTTGCATTTAATATACATTCATGTTTTTGTTTCCTTTGTGATATTACTTGTTTCAGGGTCTGTACTTTTTCTTTCCTTTCATTTTGACACAGAACAGATTTGTAAAGAATTGGTCAGGACAAGTTACCTCAAATAAAACCGTGGTGGGTTGCTGCATCTCATCTGCACTGTTGTGGCATAATCCTAAATCTTTGCACATAGTCAATAGACCAATAAAAGTAGGTCACTGTGACCATGACAGTGAATACTGATTCATATTCCTAATATATCAATGCCCATCAAATTTTAATGCCATGCACACAAGAGTGTATAAGGAACCAAGTTCAGTGCAAAAATGGAACATAGTTACTAGAACATAAAAAGTATTTCACCCTATAAAATGAATACATCCATTGAGTTTCAATACCATAATTACATAAATCTCAAAGAAACAGAGTTCAGTGCAAAATTTAATGTATTCAACAATAATGTAGGAAAAGTGATCTAAAAAGAATTTTGAACCCTGTGTACAGATTAAGTGAGGGTGATGAAATTTGGTATGTTTCATCATGATAAAAAAAACAACAACAAAGGTTTCCAATCTTAAATGTAGCCCGTGTGTGATGTTGGCAGAAAGATTGGAGTAAAAAAATAAATAAAATGCAGATTTACAATGGCTTCAGTTCAGTGCAAAATTTAATGTATTCAACAACAATGTAGGAAAAGTGATCCAAAAAGAATGTTGAGTCCTGTACACTGATTAAGTGAGGGTGATGAAATTTGGTATGTTTCATGATGACGAATAGAAAACGATGAAGGTTTCCAATCTTAAATGCAGCCCCTGTGTGATGTTGGGAAAAAGATTGGTGGAAAAAAAATATAAACAAAATGCAGATTTACAATGGCTTCCATATCTAGCCTGGATTTTAAATGCTGTTACTTCAAGAATGGGGATTCACTTCAGGTTAATGTTATGGGAAGTGGGACTATTAAAACAGATGAATCTCTTCAGACATAAAATGATATTAAAATCTTCAAAACAACACTTTCTGCAACAGAAGTCTAAACCTTACAAACTAGTGTATATAGTTAAATCCAAATTCAAACTGCATAGATCCAGATCTGCTATCACATAATGCACTGGCTTATTTGGGTTAATGCAGTTTGTTAGGAGTCATCAGTAGAACAAACAAAGTAGACCAAGATCTGCCCTCACATTAAATGATGGCAGATCACAGTTTATATTTTCTACAGTTGTACTCAACGTATATGCAATGCACAGTAACAGAGTCTTACAATGAAAATTTGTTACACTAGTTAAAACTACACAGATCAAAAGAATAAATTAACAGCTGACACAGAACTGAGGCAATGCAGAAAAAATTGTCCTTAATTAATAAAAATGTGTACCTTCATCTTGAATCTCCATGCATAAAATTATTGACCTGTTCTGGAAGACCACTTGAGACCATTATTTTTTTGTTAGGAGGGGTGGTCTTTCAAGACAGATTCTACTGTAAAAGATTTTGAAGTTTTGTAAAAAAAATGACATTTTCATCAATAAGTTGTGGATCTGGGAAAGGGTCATAATGTTTCCACAGAAGGATAATTGTTTTTTGGGTCTTTAAATCCATGGTTTGTAACCAACAACAAAATCCATGAATAATTAAAAAAAATTGTGACCACAATGCAACTCCTTAAAAACTAGGAGAGCAGTACAGTATTATTAGTCACTAATTTACCTGATATAAAAAAAGATTCCAGATTTTGGGAGAGAATGATAATCTTTTTGGGGCTCCAGTGAGAGGTTTCATGATCCTTTCCCTCATGACACCCTGTATTTCACAAATCTGTCACTGCACAAAATATTTACTTTGACTATAACAAAAAAAATAAAAAAATAAAACTATATGTGTTGAGAGTCTCCTACTATCATTACACTTTAGTTATACTATGTGTACTCAGTTATAAGTCAAAACTTTTGTCAGGAGCCACCATTTTAATTTCTTGTTCTTTTAAATCTGGAAGTGAGGCACAGCATCAATGTACAGTTATGAAAATTCACTCAACATTCTAAGAACTGAGACTAAAATGAAAATCTTTTGATTTTCTTGCTTGAGAATATGATAATAAATCAGAATTTAAAGAGATTAAATGATCCCAAAATAGTATCAATGTTTCAATAAGACAATTATTGTTCTGCCACACTGATGAGATCAAATAAGTAGAAAAATTAAAAAAACCATTTAGGAATAGTTGCAGATGTTCCCTGATTCTAAAGCAATATCTACAACTCATCTTGTAAACAATGAATGTCAAGTTTATAATTTACACTACTGAGGGCACATAGCTATTCGATTATATATTGCACAAAAGCATAATCTATTGTCTTGCATTTCACTGGTTTCACTGGTTCCTAATATGTAGAATGGATCCAGAATTTCTTCCTGGTGCAACTGATTCTTACTACTTTCAGAAAAATGAAGACTACTTCATAACTTGTGCAACTGTGTCCACCTAAACTCCTCCATCAGAATGGTTCTGTTTGTTTTGTATCAAGGATGCACTCTTTTCTGTTTTAATTTTAATCAAGTCCATTACACCGTGCTCTGAGACTGATTTCGCTTCAATTTTTCTGGATTATTTGAGGCCATATTTGAGAAGTCTCGGAAAACATCGTTAAATGTCTCATCACCTGAAAGAAAAATTACAAGATATAAGCTTCTACATAAATGAAAGTGCATTTACATGTGATAACAAGATAATTAAATTTATGTCCATCTATCATGTTCAGGAAACACTATAGTGTCAGTCACTCTTATCAGTGATGTTGATCCCAAACTGTGACATCTGACACATCTTCCAGTATAAATACATAAATATTCAAAATGTCATCTTCTATCTTAAATATTTACAGAGTTTAAGGGCAGCACCCACCCACCCCACCCAAAAACAAACAAGCGGTCCAAGTGGCACCAAGACAGGACAGCTGGCTGACATCTACCTAATAGCCCAAAGCAAGCAAAGTTGTCCATGAAATTTGAGTCGGTAGCATTACGTGTAGGCTCGTACAAAAGTAACAAGAGAAAAGAGTGAAGTGAACAAGCTTTGTAAATTTAACAAAATAATTTATTTCCCTAGAAAACAAGGTAAAAATATGTAATAGGACTTATGGTTTGTGAATATAATCCAAAAATTAATCTTAGAATTCAAAAATATAAGTCCTATCACTAAAAAGTTCTAATTGAATCCTAGTTCGAATCTCGATGAAGTTCCAATATAGATGGCGATGACGTCCTCTACAACCAGTTTGTGTTGATGTGTCAACAGTTCCTTGTTGAGTCACCAAGAATATAATTCTGGCTTTTGAATTCCGAATAATTTAGTGAATGTCTTTGTCCAAGAATTTTGTTGAAGAAGAGTATTTTCCAGGGTGAATAAATTATTTTAAATAGAAAACTCAATTCAAATGGCAACAACAGGAATACCTTTCTGCCTGAAGGTATATTTTACAACTGAACAAATCCACTAGAAAATGTCTTTTTTAACCCGCAATTTTAGATCACTTGATGGCTCACGTGGTCACTTAAATTGAACAGCGCAGTAAAAAAAATGGCAATTGAACAGAGCAGTACAAAAAATGCCAATTTGCACGTAGGCTAGAATAGCCCTATCTAAGAACAGATTCCCACATTGGAAATAAATTTAAAGATAAAACTGTTTACAACAGACTAACACGTGGGCTGAACATGACCTTGGTAATGACCAATCATTTTCACTCAATGTTTACAAAATCGGAACCAAGGTCAAGAACTAGGTTAACTAAAAATAAAACTGAGGAATCATTTTGCATTCTAATCAGGCTAAAAGAATTGAACTAAATTTACCGGGAAAAATGTCAAATCCAGTAAAAATATTATCCTTACAATAAAATGTAATGAAATGAAAATAAAGTAAAAGAGAATTTAAAACTAACACATAAATAATTTAATTACATATACGTAACAGTAGAATGTGTTCTGTATAAATTTCTTCCAATGATGTTGACTGCATATTCTTTCTCTAAAAATTAGTTCGGTTATAATTAGAAGTTTATTTGAATAAAGTTGTGTTAATGTTTCTTCTTCTGTATGTTTTGGGCAGATCATAATCATTTGGGCAAATATGAATGCTCTGATGCCAGAATGCCTTCTGTCAAATTCAGTCAATTTCTTCTGAGTGGCTTTTGAGAAACAGTTGCTTAATGGTTTTTCTACTTTTAGTAATCGTGACCATATTTGATGACCGACCGTTTGTACAAACTTGAAAGCCCTTTATACAAGAATGCTTTCTATAAATTCTGTTATGTCATTTCTTGAAGTTGGTAATATTTCAGGAGTGATAATTTGCTGGAAGTCCTTCATACCACGATTCTTCCTGTCAAATCTGGTTTAAGTTCTCTTTTGTTGCTTTGGAGAAGAAGTCATTTAAAGGTTTTCAAATTTTAGTAATGGTGGCCACATCTGATGGCAGACTGGCATTGTTTGTACAAATGTTGTTGTTGTTGTAGGGTTTAATGCCATTTTTCAGCACACGATAAGCTATACATGGCGGCCAGTATTAATGGTGGAAGAAGAACCCGGGAAAACCCTGGAAAGAACCACCAACCCACGAAATGTAAAAGACCTCTGCAAAATTTGGTTGAAATTGGTCCACTGGTCTTTGAGAAGTTAAAAAAGCAACTGTTGACAGTTGCTACTCTAAGGATGACAAAGACAACACATGTTGGAAGCAGGATTATATAAAAAGTCATTTGGTCTTATGGCCAAGTAAACTAAAAATGAAAGACCTTTGTGTTACCAATATTTATTCTGTCAAATTTGGTCCGATTCTGTTTAGTGCTTTTTATGAAGTCATTTCAGGTTTTTCTGTTTTAGTACTGGCAGCCAAACTTTATTACTGATCAGCATCATGTAAACAAATCTAAAAGGCCTTCATGCCAGGTTACTCTCAGCCAAATGGTCAATTTTGTTAAGCAGTAATGCTTTTTTTTTTCTTTTTAAGTAACATAAACAATAGCCATATTTGCAGTTTAGTGTGATTTGTATAAATTTTAAAGACCATGAAGCCAGGATACTCTGTATATTTAGTCAAATAAGAATTCATTCAAAAAGAGTTTTCTTTGTGGTACTGGTGGCCATATTTGAAGGCTGATTTGCATAATTTTTTATAAAACTGAAGAAGAATCACGCCAGTGAAATTTGATTGAATTCTGTTCAGCAGTTTTAGACAAGAAGCTGCAAGTATTGACAAACAATGCATTACGCATGGCACGGGGTTGTGAAGGACCATATCATTAGCTCATTTGCCTATGTGGTTACATGAGCTAAAACTCAAACAAAAAACTCTACATATAAAAATAAAACAAACATGTGAATACGAGAGTATATCCCAGAATACAGAGTACTGCTATAAAATGGCAGAACTTGTTCCTAATAAAACACATTAAATATGTTGAAGATATAAGCCAATTTACCAAGTTTAATAAAAATATGATCACAAATAGTGTCACTTAAGTGTAGATAAGCACAACCAATCAGAAGCAAACTCACTCCATTAAAATGTGCTAATCTTGCTCAGAACTGAATTCATCCAACATCTGAAGCCTATTTACCACACTGCATCGTAACTGGATCAGAAATACAGCTCTAGAGAGGCAACAAGTTCAGCCAATCATATGGAAGATCACCTTACTAATATGCACAGATCCTGCACATTATTGAACTCATGTGTTACACCTAAACCTTGATAACTCACACATTATGGGGTCCAAAAACATGGACCACAGTCTGAGTGAGGGCTTGAGTTACTGAGAGACCTCTGAAAATTTAAAAAATGGGATTCTGTCCAGACTGGCCATCAACAAGAAGATTGGGGGGCTAAATTGTTTAATACTGGTTTTATATTTATGCTGGGAATAATTGTTAACAAAATACTGTTCCTTATGAAGTTGTTGACTTTTCTGTGTAAATTACATAACCTTTGAAAGATTATTAAAAACATTAATCCAAGAGGTTTTCATTGAAAACACTATTAGATTACATCTTTTTACACTGAATATGGATATATTTGAGTGTTATTGTTGAGTCACAATAAAACAAGATTTTATTTAAAAAATATAGGGCATTTAATTCATGAAACAACAACCATCAATGTTGAAACAAATTTCATTTACAATATGATGATGCCATGATTTCACTGCAAGTAATAGAGAAATTTCTGCTTATTCTTGAGCAAACCTCTAAGTACCAATTTGGGAACTTTAAGTTTACTCCAAACTTTGGAATTATCTGTGAACAAAGCTTTTCATACACTGATTAATGTTAGATACTTTCACTTTGGTTCTCTTGCAATCATTTGTCACTTTAGTGAATTAGAAGGAAAAACCAGTGATTAATGTTAAATACTTTGTTACACCTACATGATAATATTTATAGTAGTATTCAACTATTCTGAAATGAGTTGACCTGACATACTATCATTACTATTAGATCTTACACTGGTAGAATTTGCATGCCTTTAACCTTTTTTTTGTTTAATATTCCACTCTACATGATTGATACAACTGATGTAATTAATGTGATAATATAAAGTAGGTCTACTTTTAATTGATTGTATCAATACAAACACTTATGCATATTGGAGATCAAAACACCTTTGGCATTTAATTACGTTCTCATCAAAGTTCACTAACATATCTGTGACGGTAGATCAACACTTTTTTCACTGAATACAAGAGGGCATATTGCACTCAAAATGATTACAATGAAGCTGAATTAAAAGATAGAATTAAAGCACGAATTTCACTTGACAAACATTCTAAATTGGCATTCATTTCTTAAAGTGTTGCCATCAGGAGGCATTTCTGACATTTTCATGGATAGAAATATTGTTGAATATTGTAATTTACAGTGTCCTGAGAATTCTTTTCTATAGAAAACTATGTCTTCTTATTGAAAGTTGCAAATTTTCATGATGTTGAATCAGATATCCAGGCACTAACCACCAGTTATGATGATAAAACGAGCAATATCAAAGTTTCATTTACTTTTTCTAATTGTGATTTTATTCATCTTTGACAAATAGCAGCCAATTTGATTGTTTTTGTATTATCAAGGGAAAGAAAATGGGTTAATTACCTGACCCTGTATTTAATAAGCAGGTTCATGAGTTATCTGGTGTATGATTTATCAAGGGAGAGGTGTATCTTGATCACAGCCTATATTTGAAGTTTGATCAAAATCTGATAAAAAATTTGGCATCCTGAGTGATGACAACCTCAGCCTATATTTGAAGTTTGATCAAAATCTTATAAAAAATAGGGCATCCTGAGTTGTGACAACCTCAGCCAATCAGAGGCAAGATCACCTCATTATTATCCATGGATCTTGCTCCCTAATTGAACTTCTCCAAAATCTTGAGTATATATTCCAAGTCTTGTCAAAACTGGAAATACAAGTAGCAACAATGTCTGCTCATTAGAAGCAGGATTTGCCTCATTAGTGTGTGTGGATATAGTTCAGTGGCATAACAATAAATAAAAAATTCTAGCCCCTTCCCCTCTGCAAAAACCTAATTATAGGGCCATTTTCTAATAAAAAAGTTGTTTGATGGTACTTTGTCCCCCACCCCATACAATTGCAGGGGTTGCTTGGGCAGTTGCTATGCTACTGGTATAGTTTATTATCAAACACATATGAGATTTTAATCATATAAACCCCAAGTAAAATTGAAATAGGATCATACTGCACTCCAGAGTGGTAACAAGCAAGTGTTTCACTTGGAGAGGTAACAAGCAATTATTGATGGACTGTTGATATATGATAGACAATTGACACAAAGCCATACCATATACTCACTACACAATATGGCCAGGTAAGCTAAAAAATGGAACTCCTTCCATTTTTACAAGGCACAACTGAGGAGACAGAAGTCATCTTGTCTAATCTCCACTAGAAATGAGGGTTTTATATATGATCGCAGCACTTTTTCAAAGTCTAATTATTGAACAAAGTCTTATTTTAAACTGACCTGGATTTCCCATGACATCATCCATTTTCATTTCTTCATTAAGTTTAGCGAGGCGTAACCTACAGCAAAAAAGCAATCCTTGAAAAAGATGTAATGAACAACAAAATGTATTACATTATTCTATGCATTATTGAAAATCACAACACAGGAAATTATTTCTGACATAAGCAAATTCCAAAAATTGATGTCAACCCTTTTATTTTGTTAGAAGCTGGAGTGTAGATTTGTAGAGGAAAGGGCTACATGACAATAGTGATACAGTAAATGAATTAAGCTACAATTGTAACACGAACACTACTAATGATATAGAACACTAACAAATGAACCCTATAAGACCTCATCAGAGGCCTAATAACTGATGACACAGGAAAGTTTAGTTTTGTGGGGTTTCAGCACATTATAGGCTATAAATGGCAGCCAGTATTGTTGGTAGAGGAAGACCCCAGGAAGAACTACTGCCCCATGGCAAGCTAATGACAAGCTTTCTCACATACCCATGTTAGATCAGCCAAGACTAGAACTCGGGGTAAAAGAGGTGAGATGTGAGTAATTTGTAACTGATCAAATTCAGCTTAAGTTATTTATATGAATACAGAACTACATTAAAAAGTTTTTGAAATTCAATAATAATTAAGGGAATTATTGTGTGCAAACAAAAGTGGGTGGGTCCAACAATCAGGGGCCACAACTTTACTAAGTGATGATGCAGATAAACATTGAAAAACTTAACTAAACCTTGCCTAACATGTATGTGGCACTGACATTCAAACTCAGTTTCATAAATATGATGGTGCCTATTACAAATACTTGCTAAAAAGCCAAAAGGGAAGTAACTGGGCAGAATGACAGAAATGACAGCAGTGGCTCTGACAATCAGAAGCAGTAACTCTGCTAAAGCGGTTGAATGCACACTGCCCAAGGTCTCATCAATATCAAGCTGCATACCAATTTTACAGTTGAAATCGATTAAAATTAAATGAGTTATTGTGCAGAAATGGCAGTGAAAGGGTCCAACAACCTGGAGACATAATTCCAAAAGGAGGACACAAATTGCTGATAAACTCAGACAAGGTCTCATCCATATCGAGCTTTATTACCTACCCAATTAATCTTACTGGGTTTGGTGTTTGATACTGTAACAGCTGTTCAATCCATATTTCCATTATTACACACACAGATTCAAACTACTTGGGTATCTTCTTTGACATCTGTATCTAGATATTTTAAGATGAAGTGAACCAAAATTTTATAAAGCAGTTTGTTTTGAAATTAATTCATAAAGCTCAAAATATTTAGAAAGCATAAAAAGGGGGGCATGTAATAAGTACAAAAATGCATTCATATTTTGTGCTGAGTCAGGGGAAAGAACTTGTTGCTATAACTTATGATTATGTCTCAGTCTGTCTGCCTCGACATAGCCCTACGCCATATCAAACTCATTCTTTCCACCAACTCACAACAAAACATGCATAAAGTATTGTGTATATCCACCATGTGGCTGAAATCCAATAAAAAATGAGTGAGTTGTGCATAAATGAAAGTGGGTGAATCTGTAAATTGGGCTATAACTCTGTTCAATGATAGTATAGATTGATTGAAAATCTAATTCAGCCATTGCCTAATCAATATCAAACTGCCTATAAAATTTATTTGAACTGATAATTCAGGGTGTTATTGTGCGGATATAATTGGGTAGATCTGACAATTTATTGCTATAACTCGGCTAAACTCAATGCTGACAATCAAACCTTCTGAAAATCAAGCAATATACAATAACTGATTATTATGTTATGACAGATCTGGGTCTGAGCTGTTTGCAGCTGGCCTGACTTGCAAGTGAATATATACGGTACAAGCCCTTAACTCCGCAGCTAGACTCTGTTCTACATACATACATGTCATTCAATAATGATGTAATGTAAATATCAACATTTAAAACACACAAATGGCAGGAGTTGATTGTGGACTGCTGTAATGTAGCTACCACATAAATTAAAAAGGTTTTTTTTTTTTTTAGAAGGATATAGTCATTGATAAATAACAAGTACCTAAACTCGAAATTTTGCAAATTAAATTGTTCTGAAGCTAGGATCTTAAAGAAATAATTAGCTGGCTTGGCTGTTCTTCAGCGAAACTTTCTTGATCCCAAATTTTACAGAAATGATGAATTTCTATTGAATGATTTGAGTCTGCTGATCAAACATTTTATACCAATAATTAAAAAAACATTTTTGGGAAATAGTAGCAGATCCTCCTTTCCTGGTCAATAAGAAAAAGAGCACCAAGTGAGTTTAAGTTTATTATAAACCTTTTTACTGAGAAAGTTGTGAATGAAATGAAAGTTCCTTGAAGGGACTCATGCTTTACTGACCAAAATGATTTTCCAGGAATTCAAAATAAGACAATTTCTTCCTTTTAGCAGCTGAGTGCCTTCCATTTGGCAAAGTAACAATAAAAAGATTTTCAAGATGGCTATACTGAATATCCAACTGGCACTCTATCCATTTAGGACCAACTACACTTCATAAGAAGTTTTTTGGTGAAAGCACAATGTTGATGTGGCCAGCCATAAAGAGGCAGCTATAACAAGACTTTCAAGATTTCCGCTGTGGCGGCTATATTTGCATCAGATCAGCACCAATCTCATTTACAACCAACTAGACATTATAAAAAGTCTGTCTGTGAAAAACCCCATGTTGATATGACCATTCATTATGAAGTAGTGATAAGATTTTTAAGATGACCTCTGTGATGGCTATATCAGATTTCTGAACAGAACCATTTTCATTTAGAATCAACTAGATATCAATAAGCTGATATTCTTATTACCATCAGTGAAAAGATTTTCAGGATGGCTGCTGTGGTGGCCATATTGGGCATTAGATCAATACATTTTCATTCTGGACAAACTAGACATCAAAAGATGAAAACCACATTTCAATATGACTTTCCATTCAACAGGAGTAGTGACAAGATTTTCAAGATGGCTGCTGTGATGGCCATATTGGGCATTAGATCAGTACCATTTTCATTCTGGACAAACTAGACATCAAAAGATGAAAACCACATTTCAATATTACTTTCCATTCAACAGGAGTAGTGACAAGATTTTCAAGATGGCGGCTGTGGTGATGCTGCCTATCATTATGTATTGACTTACATCACTTTCTAAGAATGAGCAAAAATGCAAAGGTAAATGCAGGTACTGGAGCATGAAATACGGTCACAGTGACCTAGTTTTGACTGATGAGTGTAGAGCAACACATGAAGCATCTACACACCAAGTCATACAACTCCTTAGTAAACAATTTCCAAAACTGAGTTAAACAACAAATGGTAATGCAATTCACTGGATTCTGAGGCAAGCATTAAAATGACAGTTTGTAATCATGGATATAGTTACTTTACTCTTGACAATGCAAGTTCTATAACTCTGCAGACAATAGTATCTGAAAAAAACTCATCTACATGCAAAGGTTAACACAGATGCTTGTGGTGGAAAATATAAGTGACATGACCAATTTGTCACTGATGGTTGTAGTATTCCTCATGCTACAATTACATACAAAGTTACCTGAGAAAAAGAGCTAAATGCAAATGCTGAAAAATATCACTAAATCATGAAATATAGATCACAGTTGCCTATTTTTTTACTGAAAAATGTAGCAATCCACAATACACATCTAAATATCAACTTACGTTTCTCCTTGAGCAAAAGTGTTAGAGAAAAAAATGTAAACCCTGACCTTACTGAGCTGAATGCAACAGTAAGCACAACTCATTGAACCATGAAATAGATGTTACTTAGGCCTAGTTTTCAAATATGGCTGAAGTACTCCAAAACACTTCCCCAAATCTCAGTGTTGAGGTAAGATGGATCCTCAGATATTATCAGTCTTTAAGGTTGATAATCCATAAGCTTGATTAACTTTGTAATGGAACCAAAATTGGATATTTGTAGGGCAGATTACCATGAGACATGTGCCAGACTGGTTTACTACCAAAAAAATAGATATCTGTAGGGCAGATTACCATGAGAAATGTGCCGGAATGGTTCACAACCAAAACTGGATATTTGTAGGGCAGATTACCGTGAGAAATGTGCCCAACTGATTTACTACCAAAACTGAATATTTGTTGGGCAGATTACAGTAAGAAATGTGCCCAACTGGTTTACTACCAAAATTGGATATTTGTAGGGCAGATTACCATGAGAAATGTGCCAAACTGGTTTACTACCAAACTGGATATTTGTAGGGCAGATTACCATGAGAAATGTGCCAAACTGGTTTACTACCAAAACTGGATATTTGAAGGGCAGATTACCATAAGAAATGTGCCAGAATGGGTTACTACCAAAACTGGATATTTGTAGGGCAGATTACCATGAGAAATGTGCCGGACTGGTTTACTACCAAAGAGGTTACTTCTCAGTAACTTTGACCATAAATAAAATGATCAATCACATGCCTCTAATACTTTTGTGGAAAACTAAAGATTATGCAAAATGGTAGATCAATAATACTCCTTCAAGCATGAATGAGAAAATATGTAGAAAAAGAAAATTATTGACCAACAGTAATGTAATTCATATATATTCATGAATATTTGATAAAGGAAGATACTTAATAATTGAATACTGTGTGCAAAAACTGTATGAATAAATATTCCCTTAAAACAGCTTTCACAGATGTGTGATTAATATTTTGCAATTATAAAATATTTTTTTTTTTAAAATCAGGTATATACATATAGATAGGAGCCAGGCAGATACATTTTTGGCTTTCAAATGAAATACTGTTCCTCATTCTCACACTTCCATCTGCTTTATCATTATACCTTGGATACACTTTTAAAAATATATTATACCTATATTAATTGATGATTCAATACATTTTTTTTCAAAGTAATTACTTTATGTTCAGGAACAATTTCGATTATATTAAATTATGTGCCCTTTCATGACACTATAAAATTACATATAAACAAAATAGTAACAAGTGATATTTCACTCCTAATGCAAGCATTGTTGGCTCTGATTTTGTAACACAATCATTACCAGCTGTCATAATGAAGTTATAGCAAAATGAAGCAATAAATACATGTTCTCCATCTTCAAAAACTACTAAGATTATGTTTCCTTTCATGACAGGCAAGGATAGTGGCCACTAATCCTGAAATAATGGTTTTTAGCATAAAATTTATGTTCCACAAGAACTACTATAGGTGGAGATACAATTGTGACACCTTTACTAATAATGTAACCTATCCAGGCCTCTAGAATTAAAAATTCACATCGTGATCAATCATAAAAAAATCTGTTTAGTGCTACCTAAATTTCAATTTTGCCTTAAATGTTTATCTCAATAAGAGCGCGGACAAGTTTTACAATGAGCACATTATGCATGTATTTCTAGAGTTGCAACCCTCGATTGTCTTAGTGTCACGTTTTCTAAGCCCCAGCTGTAAAGTCATGTACAAGCTATAATCTATCTGCTTGGGAATATTACCATGGCCATGTGTTTGATGTCTAAAGATTGCCACTGGGCTTGTGTTGAACTCTTATGCAAGGTCTCCTGATCTTCCGGAGACCAGAAGCTTGAATCAGGAAAGGCGATAGATCACATGACTTAACAAAGGCTTGCAGTTATCACACCTATGCGTTAAAGCTTAGTCCAAAGATCAAAGGGAGGTCCGCAGGGTGAGCGGGGAGTATTCTCATCCATCCCCATGTTGACATGTTGGACCGGTTCACAGCGATATCCAATTGGAATTGAGATAGAGGGTGTGATTACAATTGCAACCCAAACAATACTTTCTCAGCTTATAAGAGAAAATTTAGTATTCACCTGAAAAGATTGCAGATCAACTGGGTTTACTCCCAGAAGAAGCCACTTGTAATTTGGGGGCAAAACTTAGAGGTAGATTCTAAGGAAAGACAAAGCTTCAAAAGGTCATTAAGTTATTCGCTCGATTTCTGCAGAATATTATGGCATCATAATTGCAATTATTTATAGTATGTATATTTAATTACTAGGATCATTTACTATGTAGAATTACCTTTGTAGTGTTTCATTTATATGCATATTTTTGAGAAATGTGCTTGCATTTATGTAGAGAATTATTAGATGTGAGGCGGAATTATGTAGATTGTTAGCTTGTGGTCAGAATTAATTTTGTAATTTGCTATATAGGTTACTTCATAGTAAACCAGTGCATTTATTAATTTTGTTATATTATAATTTACTCATGCCTGAATTGTGAATTTGGAAACATGGTTGATGTATGTAAGATTAGTTACTATGGACATATGCATACATCAGAGTATGGATATATAAATATTTGTGTACTTTGTATGAGTTGTAAGGTAAAGAATGTGTTTGATTATCATGATATTGTGTAGTATAATGTGATTAGGAATATGTATTGATGTGATGGAATTTACTGATGTATGTATAAAATGTTATTGATACATTGCTGTATGATGACATTTGTTTTACCATGCAAGAATGTATGGATATCTCGATGTGAACGAATGCGTGACTGAAGAAATCTAATAGCCATTATCTAATTACAGGCTGTGTGTAGTGTGAGATGAGGGGGCTAAGGAAAAAACTGTACCATCCTTGTGCTTTCAAAGGAAGCTTTTTAGGGGACACAGAACTTCGGGTTCCACTGGGTCCCAAGTCTTCAAGAGTTGGAGACGGAATTGAGGCTGTAGCTGAGACAGGCGAAGTCGACAGAAGAGTAGTTGTGGGAGAGAAAGTGGAGGAGGAGTCTAGAGAAAGTCAAGGAGGAGGAGGAGAAGGAATTTGGAGAAAAGTTGAGAAGGATGGGGAGAAAGAATTGGGAGAAATAGGAGAGAGAGAAAGGATACAACAGATGAGTAGAAATACAAGGACAGGTGGAAATCAATCTCACACTGCTAATCAAGTGATGCAATAGGTTTATTAAAGGGTTGAGCAGAAGGAGTGTATTTGGAAATTTGAGTCATTTGATTACTGAATTGTTATTAAATTGTTATTCATTGAATTTCAACCTTTTTTGTATATTTAACTATATAACCATTGGCACTGCTGACTTGGGGCTCGGAGCTTTACATCTATCTTTCACTAAATTTAACTTCCAACAAAATAGAGCCTGGGTGGGACTTCTGTAATATTTTAAATAAAACAATGGGAGAACCCCAACCCAACCACAACAACTGTCACACTTAGCATACAAAATACTAATGCACAACCTTTTGAAGACATTAGCTTCAACATACATGATTTTAATCAAATCTGCTCTGAAGCTTTACCCCAACAACTAGTCTGATGAATCTGATAATGAACACATTCTAAACTTATATTTTAGAGTTATGGCCCTTGATCATCTCAGCATTGGCAATGCAAATGCAAAACCACAATTTTCATTTGATATGAATCAAATATGCTCCAAAGCTTCATATCAACAAGGACTTGAAAAAGTTTGAGGATTAGCAGATTTAATATATGTTTCTAAAAATTAATGTTCTTGATCAATTTAGAAAAGGTATCCAAGTGGCACGTGACCATTCTAACATTTTCATTTATGATTTCAATCATATTCACAATAAGCTTTATTTAAACAATAGTGCTGATTAGTTTTAATGATGACAAGATTTTGAATATATTTTACATAATTAAAGCTCTTTAAGGCATCCCAATGTCTTGTTAACACTCTAGAGTGCATAATTTTGTTTGATTGCAACCAACTGGCCATGAACCTTCGCCTCAACAAGGTCTCTGATGACTATGATCACAAATAGATGTTTTACAATTTCTTACAGAGTTATGGCCCTTGGAATCCAAAACATCATGTGAGCATGTCACTCAGGTAACACTAAAGTTTTCAGCTATGGCTGATACTGAGGATCTACCCTGAACCTCTGAAACCACCCATCAAAATGAAACTACACAGCTATCAGCATGTATACAATTTCAATCTTGTCAAAGAATGGAGAAACATAATAAAATTATTTGCATGGCATAGTTAATCCTTCTAAGAGTACCCCCATTAGAGCCACACTGCTACCGCCAATGCAAGAAAATTCCTAAAACTTTCAGTTTTCACCTCCATAAAGACGTTAGACTGAATATAAGGTGGCAACAAATGGGTTCGAAATATTACTTTAATGAAGGGTAAGTGGACCATGAACAGACCAATTTCCCACAAAATCATCATTTTTGGTAAGCACATAAAACAGAGTCCAAAAGAAAACAGGTAGTCGCTCATGCACACTTGTAGACTCTGCACCAGAATCATCCCTATTTGCATACAACAAGAAATCATACACTTCTGATACCACAGTGAACATCAAAGGAAAATGAAAGAGAATCTCTTTCAAAAAAGATTTATCGAATGGCCAATCATATAAAACTGTTTAGTGCTATCTTCAGTACCAATCATAGTTTCTCAAATTCTTCCTTTTCTAACTGTGTGATAAAGTTTGATTATAAATGAACAGTATGAAACTTAGTTTTTTCTTGCTGTACATAAATAAAAACAACCTCTGTGCCCATCTGCAGTGCCATTTAAGAATGCATTGTTTTAAATTTATATTACCCTGTATGGGAAACCAGAGCTGCATATAACTCTGAAAATTTTTGATCAAAAAGTGAAACATGACAAGAAAGTAAAATGTTTCCTATTTCAATAAAAAAAAGAAAGATATATCATAAAGTATACCTGGGCTGGTATGCCTTAAATTATGACAAAAAATAGTGAAAGAGTGAAAATAAAATAGTAAAGTTTGTGCAGTGTATGACCTTTGACCCTGGTTACTCTGAGATTAGACTGTATTGATAAGACTGTAATATAAATCTAGACACCTGGGAAATAAGTGGTGAAAGTTTAAAATTCCTATATGTTACCATTATGTTGCTATTGTGGAAAAGTTTTGTGCACATACTGAACATGGCATTTTTCTGAAGATTCATATTTTGGAAGTGGGGTTATGTTTCATAAACTTTTTAATTATACCTTTCTTGGAGGAAATTTTTTTTTTTCTTCATGGACAAGAATAATATCAATCAAGTGAAAGTATGAAATTAAAATCTGAAGAAGTAAACTTGAACAGAATGTAAAATGCTCATTAAGGTAGCAATAAACAGTTTTTGGCTATGGCCAGGATTGAGGATGTACCCTCTACCACTGAAGCCATCAAACAAGAAAGAGTCTGCATGTTGAGTCCACAATCAAGGTGGTGCTCTACAGTTTTGTATTTTGCATAGAGTTAGAATTTTAAAGATAAAGAATTTCCCCGGCTTTCCTCACTGGTTATACTGGCTATTTAAAAAAGACCTTGTATATCTTAGGTACTGTTCAAAGAACCTTTAATTCCATTTATTTTGGTGTATGATTGATGGGTGTAATATGGGTTATAGAGTATACAGCTTGGCCTTACTCCAGATGTGCATCCTTCAAAAAAGTGCTAGCTCCACTTGGTCATTTCCACTTCCTGAATTTCAGAGGTAAATTGTATAAAAAAGAGCTGATAACTTTTTTTACATTTTATATATTTGGTAATTCATTCATTGCACTTTCAGAAGCTGGTTTTGTCTAGTCTGGCAAAATTCATTTTCCCTATTTTAATAGCTGCCAAGGATAGTGTACTTTAGACTAATTCAGGCTGATTTTTTGAGCACAAGGGAGCAGTCAGTTTAGTTAGCAGTGTGCTTAGATCATGTACAATTTCCAAAAGTACAATATCCAAAGAAATGTCAACCACATTACAGTAAAGTAGCACAGAGGTATGCCAACATTCTCTCCACTGTGCATGTTTTAAATGCAAACAACTTCACCTTACATACATCACTCTCTCAAAAGTGCATAATAACTGGTGAGCACCCCACAAAGTACTGTTGTAAAGCATGTGACTTAGACCCCATTGTCAAATGGTCGAGTGAGAATGAATGGTCATAACTTCCCAATGACTTGCCCAAAGTATGATGAGAATCAATCAGTAGTTATGGAAATTAAAGCAAATAAGCAAGTTCTGAATCAAACCTTAATGAAAATGTACTATGAAGATCTTGACTACAAGGTCAAGCTGTCTTGGCAGCTTATCACAGAATGAATTGCCCTAGGTTAGTATTGATTTAACCCAAGTATTAAGAAAATCTAACAGATAAAAGCCAATGAAAAAAACTTTCACCAACAACATTAATGCAAATAGATACAGTAAAACCTGTTACAAGAGACCGCCACTTCTGCCAACAAAAAGCGGTCTCTCAAGACAGGTGGTCTCTCCGAGCAGGTTTGTACAAAAAAAAACAGTTTCCAAGGTCCTGTTTCAGAACAATTTCAAGAAAAATAACCACAATCACTGTACATATATTCTATTCTTTATTAATAGTTCTTGCTAAATATTGTATGCATTCATCTAAAAACAAAATTAAATAGCAATAAAGATATACTTCTATCATTAAACATGAAATCATATTTACATTTGAAGATCACATATATTAGCATATGCAATCATTTCCAATTACTCCTTTTCCTTTATAACTACCTAAATTTGTTTTACCGACACTTAAACCGCTTTTTTGCGAGTGGTCTGCTCTTTTTCACTTCTTTCAGTTACAATAATTATTTTCTTCAGTCTTAAAATCTGTCTCTTTTTAGTTGGAGGTTTGTCCATTGTTACTAAGGTTCTAGGTGTCAACATTATTTGTGCTCAGTTATAATATCAAATGCAAAGACGGTTTTGACAGGGTTTTGGGAAAATATGAAAAATCTATACATGTGCATTGCATATCTAACAACTGATGAAATAAAAAGAAACAATTATCTCATCCAGAAATATAACCATTTACTCAGAGACAAAAGTCAATGGCTTCATTCAAAGAAGACATACAGGGATTAACTCTATAAACAACATGTGTAACCCAGTCGCACCAACCTGAATAGATGACAGCTTTGTGATTGGGATGTAATCACTTAACATTGGGGGAAAAAAAAACAAACATCACAAGTCTTGAACACTATCAACTGAATCCCGCAAATGAATCTCTCTTGCTGGTTTAATAGACAATGACCTTATTCACCCCCAGGCAATACAGACTAACTCTAAATACAAACAATATATGCGACAACTACGTCTATTTCGGCACTTTAATGCAATTCATGACATGTACATTAGCATGGTTCACAGACTGTAACATCTGTGATGGACAGTAGCCACAACCCTTTTTTTTTCTATTTTTATTATTCCTTTTATGTTTGTTTTTGATCAGAACAATTGTTACTAATCAAGCAGTCATTGTAACAATTGATTACATACAGGTCAGTGGTGTCTCTGTTTTTGCAATATGGTCGTTCATAGGGATGCTGGGTCCTACTCATACATATGATCTATTCTACGATAAGGCTGGGAAGCAGGCTAAGTGCAGGAATAATTAGTCTGGTTCCCTGCATCATATGCTGTCTGCATTGCTCTCCCCTATACGAATAGTGGAGAACAATGCAAGGAGCATACGAAGCAGGGAACCAGACTCGGGAATAATCTACATGTACTTTAGTCTGGTTTACAACAGAAACTATAAAACACCATAAGCATACCTACAATATATCATATCAGTAGCTAGCCTATTTTTTTTTTAGAATGGCATGAGCGGTCATTGTTACAGGGATTAAATAAAGGTTGGTGGAGTTTATCCTCGTTCTGCGATGTGGTCAATTATAGCAGCGTCAAAATGCATATTTTGCCAAGACATCGTGGTCACTGGTCGCGTTCAGCAGGTGGTCGCTCATGACAGCGTTTATATAATAAAATTGATCTGTGCATTTCGATTGTGGTCAGAAATGACAGGTGGTCGCTCATAGCAGAGGTCGCTCATAACAGTTTTGACTGTATAAGCAAATTAAAATACTTTAACCAAAAATCTTAATGCAAGTATTCTATGACAGTGACCTTGATCACAACGTCCGAGGGGTGAGCAACCATGTTTCAGAATGAATTGTCTAAGCTTCATAATTATTCAGGCCAAGCATGATGAGAATCTGACAAGGGATTTAACAAATGTAGTCTAATTTAAAACAAGCTTTCAACAAAACCCGAGGAAAAATATTATTATGATGTTGCCCCGAAGATAAAAGGGACAAGCCAGCATGTTGTACAATGAATTCTCTTAGCTTAATAATGAATCATCCCAAAGTATGAAGAAAATCTATCTTGAGACTTAGAAAATATGAGTAAATGAACACCAACTGAACACAAATCTACTATGACTGTGACTTTGACCTTCAGGTAAAAGGGTCAAGGCAGCATGTCATATATAATGAATTGTTTAGCTTCATGATTCATCCTATGATGGAAGAGAATCAATCAAGTGGTTTAGGAAATATATGCAAATGAAGAATTTTGACCAAAAACCTTAAGTAAAATATTGGCAACAATAACGGCATCAGAAAAGTGACTACTACTTCATGCTTCCCACTATAAAACCACAATAAAACTCCATAACCATCAGCATTCATACATTTTCAAAACTTGTCAGAGAATGGAGAATCACAATGATTACCTCCTATACAGTCATATTTACCCCTCCACACAATGTGTGAAAATCCATGAAATTCAAAATTTCAACTCCATAAGGAACTTATACTGAACAAAAACTGTAGCTGTTTCATATACAATTTTGAACTCCACAGGAACCTATACTAAACAAAAACTGGAGCAATTTCAGTCACAAAGTGGAGACAACTGGGCCCCAAATATTGCTTAAATGAAGAGAAAAGTGGTTCATAAATGAACTGCTTTCTCACCAAATCACCCACTACGAAAAGTCTGGTAAACATAAAACCCCCAAATAAAACATTTAGGAAAAAATGGGCAGCGATTCATGCATACTATAGGCCAGAACTTGATCTAAACATCGGCTAGAACAACTGTGTGTTTCTGCACTACGAATTATTGCCTTGTACATACAACATGTAATCATGCATTCCTGATACTATTGTAAATAACTAGTGTGAATGACAGATAAAGTATGGTTATCTCTTCAATAATAAATTTACCCTAATTATATAAAACTGTTTGGCACTACCTTACAATTTATTGCTCTATTTAGATTAGGCACTGATTGTTAATTAGCTTAATTGTTAACATTTTTGCATTCTAATTTTTGTTTGATTTCAACCAAATCAGATAGAAAATTTCACCTCAACAATGTCTCAGATGAGCTCAATAATGGCCATTGGTCAACTTAGACTGAACATCTCTAAGGTTTGTAAATAAAGTACCACTAAAACATTTTGTTAGATTCCAATCAAATTTGCAGAAAGGTTTGAGCTGAAAAAACTTTGAAGATAGCCAGATTTTTACTTTAATTTATACAGTTACAGAATTTGAAAGACTTTGACTAGACACTGCACAGACTTTTACTTTAATTCACATAGTTACTTTAATTCACATAGTTACTTTAATTCACACAGTTACGGTCTTTGAAAGACTTGGACTAGACATCCACAGGGATATTAACACTCTCACAGTCATATTTTCTTCTTGATATTTGAACTGAATTGATTGTGTTAACTCATTTTAACAAGGTCACAGGTGATTTCTATGATGACCAGATTATGCCAATGAGTAACAGTTACTGAAAAACTTGGGTATCTAACTGGTTGAACAACTTAGGAATCTCAGTGATTTTACTGAGTAACAGACCTTTAACAAATTAGGCATCTCAATGGTTCAGGAAACAATGCAGAATGTGATTTTTGTTGCAGATTTCAACATAAAATTCTCAGTAGGTCTCAGATGAGTCTGATGATGACAAGAGTTTGACTATTTTACAAAGTTATGGCCCTTGACTGACTTCGAATAGACATGCATCCAAATGTATTCTGAATAAGAGTTTGAGGATCAGAAGACTTGGACCATATTTTAAGAAGTTATGGCCCTTGTATTACTTGGAGAATTTTAATGGCTTGTGAAAACAAACATTCATATTCTTTTGTTTTCAATCATATTAGCTATGAAGAATAGTATTTAACAAGATTTTAAATGAAATAAACCAGATTTAGACCATATTTTACTAGGTAATTGCTTATGATTGACCAATACCTAGTTCCCAATCCCAGCAGCCTTGTAGTATGTAGCAGCAGCAAACAATAGCCACATTAATGGCAACATCTTGTCACAAATAATTAGTGACATGCTAGCAGATGATACACTTACTTACAGTGTTACAAGAATATACTACATACTTACATTGTGACCATGATATACTAAATATGTAGTGTGACAATGATGCAATATATATATTTACAGTACAGCAATGATATGCTATATACTTACAGTGTGACAATGATATACTTACAGTGTGACAATAATATACACTATACTTACAGTGTGACAATGATATACTATAGACTTACAGTGTGACAATGATATACTATATACTTAGAGTGATACAGTGATATACTACAAATTGACATTTTGACCATGATATACGATATACTTACAATATGAAAATAACATACAATATATTTATAATATGCCAATATTATACTATATACATAGTGTGACAATGTGTACTATATTATACTAAGTGTAATGATGATGTACTATATACTTACAGTGTGACAATGATATACTGTATAATTACAATGTAAGAATGTACTACAGATTTGTAGAGTGACAATGATATACTATATACTTATGGTATGACAAAGATATACTAGATATTTTTACAGTATAACAATGATATATTATATACTTTCAGTGTGACAATGATGTACTATATACTTACAATGTGACGATGTCAGCATTTGCATGTTGTATGGCTATCTGTAATGCGTCCTGTAAAACAAAACAACTCACAATAAAAACTATGCACCTGTATTGATGAAACACTTATTATAAAGTATGAATAAATACAAGACAAAAACTTCCTGAACACTGGCAGGAAAAAGACACAATAGACTAATTTTAAAATGAGATCTGATTAAGAGAATTCCTGGACAGAACAATGGACTGAATCAAGTCCAACCTCATGTGTTCATAACACTTTTATTGTACTGTCTGATAAGGTTTCATTATAGGTGGCTTATACTCCACTCAAATGTCAATGATACATAAAACATTTTGCTGAAAAAAATCACTTTTTATGTGCCTCATTTATTATTTAGAATATATAAGGATATCATCAATATCTGGTTATATTTAAACTGTGAGAAAAAGATTACCATATATACTTCACTATAAGTCAAGTCTAACAGCAAACTGCACTGAGCCAGATCTGAAATTGCATAATTGCATAATGCGCCAGCAGGTCTTGGTCTGTGCAGTTTATTAGGAATAATCAGTAGAACAAAGAATATAGACCCTGATCTGAAAGCACACCAGGACGACCAGCTAAGGCAGCTGTTAGTACCATTTTTACAAGTCTTTGGTATGACTCTGCCAGGGATGAAACCCATGACTTCCCACATCTGAGGCGCAACAAAATTTGATATATTTCATTAGACAAGGCATCTAGCTACAAGCTGTCATTCAGGGAATGGGTGCATTAACCTATTCTGTTGAAGAAATGCCTAAGCAATATATATAGAGGAAAGTATGTAAATATATTAGTTTAATTAAGCAAGTGTTCATAGCCAGAAACTTTACATACCTTTCCATCATTATCCTTTGTTTCCAGATTAACTCCTCTCTTTATGAACTGACATACTTGCCTGCAAAAAGAAAAAACACCATGACAAATTAGCACATACCCCTGTCAAGACCACATTAAATTGCTGAGCATCTCCCCTCCCCCAACAAACATATCCCATGTTTTTTTTTCTCCATGCTGGTGGAAAAGTCATCAGCTCTCTCAGATATGACTGCCAAGCTCCTTTTTGTTGTCTCCCTTGAACATTACAACTTCAAGCTAGGTAAGAGGCTAAATGACTCCTAATAGTTAGTAGTGGCTCATGAAGCTGGAGGCAATGCTAATGAACAATTGACTCAGTATACAGCATAGTTTCCCCCTTCCTACGTTAGTTCAAAAGTTTCTTCTCCCCTCCAATGCCAAATATCTAACAATCTAAAACTTTTCTAAAGGGTACAAAATTAAAAGTAATTCCACTTTAATTTCTTCATTATAATAAAACAAATATTGCTCTTGTTTTGAGGTTATTTGAATTTTCCATTAGAAGCGTATGTCAAGTTAATAATAAGTCAACGGCAGACCAGATCATAACCAACAATTACATTGCACATATCTTCTTTACCAGTCTCAAGTAACCACTATGCAAAAGGAAATTAAGACCAAAGTGATCTTGGACCCTTTTGTAAATGAAGATTTTTTTTGCAATCTTTTATCCTTATATTTAATATTTTAACCTTATTTTACTGAAGAAATTGTTTTAAGTAAACTATGTTTCCCTGAAAATAATTACCTGAACATAAAGATAGGGGATTACTATCTGCTACATCCAAATCCAGCCAGCCCCAACAGATGAATATATATATATATATATATATATATATATATATATATATATATATATATATATATATATATTTAGACACACACACACACACCAAAGTAACTCTTACATATTAACTCCCCATAAGGCAATGATAACACTGAATTATCACCATATGTAAAAATTAAGTTCTGTTAGACATGCTAGTAGCGTTGGGGAATGCTGGTCCCATGTGGTCAGTTGGGACAGGCCAGATGGCTCTAAATAAGATACCTGTTCATGCATCTGGTTGGTTCTGACTGACAGCCAGACAGTCGGGGCAGCCTGCTTGGCACTGGATATTATATTGGGAGCAACGTGCATTCCGCCAGTCTGACATGAGAGACTGCCAAAACAGTACATGAAATGTCTGCACAGCTGGACCAACTGGTCAGCAGTCAGGATGGCATATGGAGAACAATATGTAACCTGCAGCCTGGGTTGGTTGGCAAGTCAAAAGGTAATCCTGCACACCAAGCTTCAATGTTCCCATGTCCAGGACAGGGATAGGGACCTATGCCCAGTGGGCTGCCAATTTTGGCTGAAAAAAGGTCATAGTTTAATCCAACTTGCTCATCAACATTCTATTCCAATATAGCTTGAGAGGGATTGCTTGGCATGGCTTTGACTGGATCTGACCTTATTATCACCACAGGCACTGTTTTTCGTATTTCTGTTGTGGGTGGGGTAGGGGTTGGAAAGCATCTTGATGTCTTCCATAAAGCTGGTCAATTATTACAAATTTGGATGAATGCTTTGTCTTTTGTGTTCAGGAAGGTGAACTAGCATTACCAAGAAAATCTAAGAAGTGCATAATAAACCAATGTTTAACAGCACAATACAATTACATTAGTGAAAATTTCAGTCTTACTGATTGATCAGTATCACATGAACAATAATGACCAGTTATAAACTGCAAAGGTACAAAAATTAATTCACTGGGATAAAGGTTAAAGTTGTAAACACTAGATATATCACCCTTACTATACCACAGAAAATAAATGTTGGATTGTCACCTTTACTATACCACAGAAAATAAATGTTGGATTGTCAACATGAAATATAAATTGCAATGAATTCTTCTGGGCACTGTTAACAGTTGCAAGCAAAATTTAAACTAGTTACATCCAGGTTACCAGTGACCACCTAGCACGAAGGGGAGCTAATCTGAAAGAGTTACTTCCCTTTGTCACATTGACAGAAAGATGTTTTTTGTCATTCAGGGAAGGCTGGATTTGGAGATGGGCAAGCATAAAATATCTAATGTTCATGTGATTTTGTAAAGTATCTGATGGATAAATTAGATAAATTAGAAAATATTTTAACCAGCACAATATTGCCAGTCTTGTGCTGACATTCTATGAAACCACATATATATCCATCCACACACCAACCAATCTACCTACCTACTGCGACAGGGCATACAAGATGTAAAACAATTTCTTAAAAAATTAATTTCTTTCATATCAAAGCAGATACTTTTAAGATGAGGGTGAAGTACTAATCAATATGCAACCTCTCATAGTTTCATGATTGCAGGTAAAACAGTATTGTATAGTAGACAAAAGTCCTGTTCTACTGGTAAAAAGGAATTCAATATAAGACCATTTTTCCTTTTAACTTGTTAATACAGAAACCATCTCTCACATTCTTCAGCAATAACAAGAATTTCAAATTAGCTGCTGCAATGGAAATATCTGATGTCAGATTGGAACATTTTCATTCAGGACAAAGTAAACATCATTGAAAGTCCTTTTGGTGAAAACTTAATATCAAAATAATTCAGGGGGAAATTTTCAAGACAGTCATCATGGCAGCCATATTCAATGTACCACCAGCACCATTTTCATTTAAGACAAAACTAGGTATCATAAAAGGTCTTTTGGTGAAAACCAAAAGCTGATATAGCCAGCCAATTGGGAGAAGTAGAGAGAATAATATTTTCAAGATAGCCATCATGGTGACCATAATGAGGGTTAATCATTTTCATTTCGGACCAAGCAACCATCATAAAAACTCTTTTGATGAAAACTCTGTGTCAAAATGACTTTCCATTTAAAAGGAGTAGCGAGAATAAGATTTCCACAGATTGCCACATATTGTATAGCAGATCAGCATCAGTTTAAACTAGGATCAACAAAACATCGCAAGAAGTCTTTCATTGAAAACCCCACCCTGACATGACCATTCTTTCAGCAGAAGTACTGACAAGATTTTCAAGCTGGCCACTGTGGCAGCCAAGTTAGAGCTCAGATCAACACCATTTTCATTTAGGACCAAATAGTTATCAAAGAACACTTTTGGTGAAAACCACATGTCAATATGCCTTCCAATGAGGAAACTGATGTCAGATTGGCACCAGTTATCAAAGAACACTTTTGGTGAAAACCCCATGTCAATATGCCTTTCCAATGAGGAAACTGATGTCAGATTGGCACCAGTTATCAAAGAACACTTTTGGTGAAAACCCCATGTCAATATGCCTTTCCAACGAGGAAACTGATGTCAGATTGGCACCAGTTATCAAAGAACATTTTTGGTGAAAACCACATGTCAATATGCCTTTCCAACAAGGAAACTGATGTCAGATTGGCACCAGTTATCAAAGAACACTTTTGGTGAAAACCCCATGTCAATATGCCTTTCCAACGAGGAAACTGATGTCAGATTGGCACTAGTTATCAAAGAACACTTTTGGTGAAAACCACATGTCAATATGCCTTTCCAACGAGGAGGAACAGCAATAACAAACTTTTCAAGATGGCTGCTGAGGCAGCAATACTGATGTCAGATTAGCACCATTTTCTTTAGGACCAGCCAGATATCAGGAAGTGAAGGTGCATCCCCTCACCAAGTTTCATGATTCCATGTAAAAGTGTTTATGCAGCGTGCTAAAAAAAATATATATAAACAATAAATTAACTTAGACTGTATAGCTAATGTACATGTATGACCAAATTAGTGTTATTCCTAGAACTTTTCAGAAACAGGGCCAACTCCCAGTCCTGTTTCCAAAACTGGGCCAACTGTAGATTCAAATATGACCCTTTTACTTTAGATCACACATGTTTCAAGTGATTCCAGCATTATTCCTCAATATAGGTAAGCAAAGGGTTGTAGTGTGACTTATTGTATGTAAGCAATTCTTTTAGCTTGTATAACCTGACTTAAAAATATTTACTTTTAGCAAAGGTGTTCCTTTTTGATGGTGTTCTTGCATGTCAAACATGGGTGTAATAAAGTGAAAAAAAGAGTTATAAAGAAAAAATATCTGAATAAAACACAACAAGAAAACATGCAAAACAAAGAAAATCTTTTGAAAGAACTTATAAATGACTCATAATTTCAAATCTTTCAAGAATGAAGACTCCGTAACTCCTGTGCTTTAACACTGACACAAAAAGGTAATATTGTTCATATTTTTAAATCTTTTAACACTCTTCTCTCTTTCTTTTCCTTTCACAAAAAAGATTCACTTGACCAAAATCAAATCCTACTGGATGTTGTGACAGAGTTTTGGCAAGAAAATCGCTCTTACTGTCCGCATTATAAATACAAGCTTGAGTAAATTTGGCAATGTTTTTTCTGAAATGCAAAACTCAATTTCAAAATGAGTCTGCTGACACATGTACAGCGTTGCAATTTCTTTTCCTAGTGTCCATCAATGATGACAGTGAAATGACACAGCACTGTCCAAATTCTAAGATTCTGGGCACCTTATTTTCATTTCACTCATTTTTTCCCTAGAATGAGGTTAGGGCTTCTTTTACTTGGAGAAGAAAGTTGAAGCTGGACAAATAAGGAAACAAAAAAAAAACATCAAATTCCCTTAAAAAAAAAGAAAGATTATATATATATATAGAATATATGTATAGTATGTATGCTGTATCAATGATATACCACAAGATGCATACATTTTTCAATAAAAGGAAATGAAGCTTGCTGTGTTTCCTTGTAATGAAAATTTATACAAGTGGTATATCATTGATACAGCGTACATACTGTACATATATTTTATTTATATCACATACAAATACATATATTTGCCCTTTGAATGGAGTTCAGATTTACAGCAGGCAGCTGTGTATTGACTGAGTGAATGAACTCCTCACATCCTTTTGTGGCAATTCACAATTACCTTGCATATTGATAAGTTGATTGTTTTCTTTTTTAGTTTCTATTTTTCTTCCCATTGATTAAATGAATATAATACATACTTATGATATAAACATGAAAGATGGTTTTAATGATAAAAGTAGAGCACTACAAAAACACATAGTTAGCTACGCCATTCACATGAACGCTGTCATTCACGTACCAGCGCGTGGAAATTAATGTGGAATATAAACTAAGTGAAATGACGAACCAAAAAGAGGTAATTAAAATATTTTAATATATTTACAGTTGATCAAAGTCATTATTCTGCACTAGAACCACCAACAATAAACTCTCTCTCTCTCCCTCTCTTTCACTGGTCGGTTTGACTTTAAAATTCTCTCTCTCTCTCTCTCTCTCTCTCTCTCTCTCTCTCACACACACACACACACACACACACACACACACACCCCTTTGGTCGGTTTGATTTAACTTTTACCATCATTCATAAGTCCATGGGATGACACAAATGAAAATCCTCTACGTTCGTCATTTCATAGATATTAGCCCGTATCTTGCTACGATGGTCCAGGGGGGGGGGACCTTTGGACATTTTCATATTTAACTAATAATAATTGATTTTTTGAAAATTATAGTATATTTAAGAAACAACAACAAAACATAACATTAAATACATCACAGTATGTGTTCCAAGTAACCGAGGAATTTATAATGGCGACCTGGTTTGCAACTTTGTATCATTGACAAACACTGTAGATAAATCCCAAGGAAAGTGCACACGTATCGTTACGATGAACCATATTCTTGTAGGTTACTTGGCATAATTTCTATTTCAAGGTTTCAATCCAGCCCAAATTCATTTTCTCTCTCACTCCACATTTCTGCATAGTTTATCCATTATGCATGAGAATGGAGGGGGAACAAAAATCAGAAAGGATTGTGATGAAAATGTGATCCATATTAAATTCATTTAGAAAACGAGGATTATTAATACTTTTTATTATTATTTTCATACATCACTAATGATTAATATGTGGAAATTCATCACTGATCTAGAATCAACTGCAGACGGTCGCTAGAATGTTTATATATGCGCATTATTGCGCCATGGGCGGATCACAATTTGATACACCAATAGTATTGGTATATCAAATTGCTTTATACCAACACTTTAAATGCCATGTTATTTTTAATGTATGTGGTATAAAGATATATATATATATATATATATATATATATATATATATATATATATATATATACACACACTCATACTCTCCAGTAGAAAAATGTCTGCATTAAATGAAAGACTTACCCAGTGTTACCCTGTAGTGTGGCATGGTGAAGTGGTGTTCTACCCTTTTGATCCAGCCTATCTAATTTGGCTCCATTCAGAAGCAAAAATTCACAGGCAGCCATAGAACCCTAAAAACAAAGGTTTTTAGTGTACTGTAAATAATTAAAATGTTCAAAAGCAGAAAATGTTTGCAAACCTAGTGAGAAAGATCTGTAAAAACCCTGTATTTAAATAAGTTATACTCTTAAATAATACCATCATAGTTATACCTTTAAAGATGACAATGAGCCAATTTTGAAAATATACATGCTTCATTTACAGAATTATGTTTCTTTGATGGATGTAAAAATATGATTTGCAGAACTGAAAATAATGTTAAGTTTAATTATTGAAAATCTGATTTCAACTTACATGAATTTTGTGTTAAAGTGATTTTATATGAATTTTTTTTTAATTTAAATTTTTTAATTAAGACATAAATATAATTAAATTATTTGTCTAAAACAAAAATATTAGGACCTGTAAATGGATAAAATGAATGGTATTAAAGTTATTTGAATTACATACTTTTTAATGAAAATTACAGGCAGTGAAACTAAAATTTTCGACTTACGTGAACACATTTGAGAAAACAACTATCATTTAAGTTGTGGGTTAGCTTTACTTCTGTGGAAACAATAGGGCCTGCGATATATAGTGATCACCCTCCTATAAAACTGCTTGAGGAGACCATCCTGCCTGATGAGAGATCATACAGGTGATTTCTCTCCTATGTGGCTGTATTAACACATCACCCCTGTTGAAAGCCCACTTCCACCTGCATCTTTCCCATTCTGCATTAGCTAGAGGTCAATGGTCTCATAAGGCCCCCCCCCCCCAACTTTTCATTGCCTGCTTGTTTGATTGGTGTTTAATGCTATATCAATACATGAAAGGTTATGTCATGCTGAGGGAACTGGAGTAAAGTATGCATTTTCCAAAAACACTCTGGCAGTTGACCTGGCTTAGAAATGACAATTCTAACGCAAACCTCTCTGTCCTGTATGCAAACACCTGAGCCACTACAGCTACTTTTCACTGCATATAGGGTGACGAGAAAGGGAGCCAAAAAACAATAAAGTAACAAACAAATAAGTCATACACTAAATATCCAAACTTTAGAGTCATATGGACTAATAGAAATGTCTGGACATAAGATTTGTCCTTATCATTATCATTTATCTTGATATTTATTTATCTAAATAAATTTCTTCCAGAGACCCAGAAAATAATCCATGTCTCCAAGGGAGTACAAAAAATAATCCACATCTCTCATGTAGTCCATAATATAAATCATGTCTCCCATAAAGCACAAAAAACAATGTTTCTCTATCAGTATTGAAAATAATCCACATCTCTCAAGGAGTGCAGAAAATAATCCACATGTAGTCCAGAAAATAATCTACAGGTAGTCCAGAAAATAGTCCATGTCTCTCAGGCAGTCTAGAAAGTCAATGTTATGACTGTATTAAGTGAAATGTGATAATACTTAGAGAAATCTGAAAGCAAATCTGAAAATATGTTACAAGATCTGCATATGAATTAACAAATTGGGCATAAGTACATTCTACAACGTCCCTACCGTGTCTACAGCTTTCATTAGAGGTGTTTTCCCTTCATCCTCTTCATTCACCCAGTTTGGCAATGCACCATTTGCTAGTGCCTCCAACATGACGGGAAGATTTCGGGCCTGAGCTGCCTTATAAAGAAGCCTATTGGGATCCAATCGACTCATGTCCTCCCATGATGTAGTCGATATGTTGTCCTCTGCCTCTTCGCTTTCAGAGAACGAATCCTCAGAATAGTCAAGGTCAAAACCTGTAGTGAGAATTACAGAAAACAAGATTTGCATTTGTAAAACAAATACTACATACATAAAACTCAGTTCAAAAAGTTGAAATACATAGTACAATGTGAAAAAAAAATTTCTCCAGGATGTTTAATTACATGATTTTCCCCTAAATTTACTAAATCCATACCCTCAAAATAAGCATGGACATGAAAATTATGCATGGTAAATTTGCCATTAGCATAATGAAACCAAACATAAATTAATATTAAAATAGTTCAAGCTGCTTAAATAAACACTTAACTTCTAGATCCATAATCAGGGTCTTACTAAGTGATTTTTTTACAACCAAACAATGAGATGCTCCCATCTAGTTATTACTGTATATACTCACTTATAAGATGACTCCAACTGCAAACTGCACAGAACTAGATCTGCCTTTGCATAACGTGCCAGTAGATCTGGGTCTGTGCAGTTTGTTAGGAGTAATCAGTAGAAGAAATAACGCAGACTCTGATCTGTAGGTGGATTATGCTACAGCAGATCAGGATCTTTGTTGTTTGCAGTCTGACTCAACTTAAAAAGCAAGTATATATAGTATCAACAACACTGCAAGGTTGCACAATGACAGACATGCAGTTTTTGGAACTCACTGGAAATGTCTCTGCCATTAAATGCAGTCCTAATGCACAAGAAATAGTGCTAATGTCATAATGAAGATAAACAACTTAAAATTTTACCTTTATTCACTAAAAGTTATTTATCAACATGTTTGTTAACATGTACTACCAGAGATTTATTCATACTGATACTGCCCTTCTTAAAAGTGAAAATCTCCCATTACAAATATAACAGTGGGGGAACTTCCACTGTGTAAAATTCTTAGAAAAATCACAGAACAGTATGAAAATCTAGTCAGGCCCCTTATTTGTTAAACATCTCATCTTGAATGCAAACTTGATGTTTGAAATATCATCATGAAAAGACTAAACAATATTGAAAAGTTGAAATTCATCTAAATTAAGAATTATTGTATGGTTTGGCAATTTGTTTCATGAGAAGCTGAACACAGAGTAAAACTAATTTTAATTACATAATATTTACTCGCTATTATAGTATTCCTGTATATTTTCCAGTGCCCAAGCCAAGGACGATATCCCCTTCTCCAATTAGGAATTGGAGACCTATAATAAAAAATATAATTCCAGTCTGACACCTTAATCTACTTCAAAGATCCTTAAATAACTGTAATAAGCTCACCTGGCCTTAAAGCTAATGCACACCACATACAAGAAAACAAAATAAGCTCAAACGCTATGGTGGCCTAAGTGGTCAAAGCATCCTATCAGATGCAAGAGGTCATGGATTTTGAACCCTGGCCATGTCATACCAAAGACTTATAAAAATGGTACAAACAGCTGCCTCACTTGGTGCTCAGCATTAAGAGGTTAATGTTAGGACTGGTCAGCCTAGTGTCAAGATAATGTGGCTGGGTGGGACATGAAGCTACTTGTCTATGCCATGACGCCCCAGTGCTAGATATATCTATAAAGTGCTTCACTGCAGACATCATAGCGATGTGACTAAAACTGTTGAAGCCATGTTAAAAATCCAAATCACACACACAGTAAGCCCACCTGGCCTTAAAGCTAATGCACACCATACACAGGATCATAAAATAAGCTCACCTGGCCTTACCAGACACGGGATCATAAAATAAGCTCACCTTGCCTTAAAAACAGGTGAGCTAAACAAATTAAAATGCTGAAACAAGAAACAGTACAAAAAGGAAAGATAACCTACTTTGTTTTAAATCAGGCAAATCCATGTCTGTTCCAAACACAATTACATCACTTGCGCTTGTCCCCAAACCACTGTCGTTATCCTTTGACCCACTTACAGAGACATTAAGTACCGCTAAAACCAGAAAAAAAATAATTAGTTTTCTTCAGTTTTATTAATTGTCAATAACTCAAATAGAATTAAGTCATCACTGATCACATCTTGTGAACCAGAAACAACAATTATGACAAATAAATGAACACAGGTCATTATTCTATGTTTATAGCACATTTCAAACTCTGATCACAGAAAAAAAAACACTGAAATAAGCTTTCACTGAAGTAATTCAGCATTTGTTTCCTTAAATTTTTCTGTTACACTCTTGAATCAAATCATTGTCAAATATTTTCATATACTAAATGGTATGTACAAAGTATATGTTTCGATGAACAGTACAAACTAAATATACACTAATATATCGAAAACATGATGAAAATGAGTTCTTACCAATTACTACTTAAAATGGTAAAATCAAATTGCATTATCACAATATTTTCTTACATTTGTTATTAATTAAGCTTCATATTTTACATTTCATATTGTATTTCCATCAACAAAATTAAGTTTAGAAAATGTATTTGATGCAATCTTTTTGTTACCATTACATTTTGGGGATAGGGGTGGGATGGGGGCATGCTATGTAACTGCATTACTGCATTCAAGTATGTAACTGCATTACTGCATTCAAGACTTCATGCAACAGTGCAGACAGAAGAAACTGTATAAAAATGACACAAGATTTGTGTATTTTTTAATTGAAAGTAGCAAAAAATAAGAATCATGTAGTGTATTTATCCCTGAATAATTTGCAATAAAATATGTAACAGTAGAGAATCCGATGTGCCTTTGCATGATGTGTCGGTGAATAAGGGTTTATGCTCATGTTTTATTAGCAGTATAAAATGATTTCAAATGAACAATGCAGACCCAGATCTGCAGATGCATTATGAAAAAGAACCTCTGCATCAATGCAGTTTGTAGTTACATTGGCAAGCAGATTTCAAAATTTAGATTATAGTAACAAGCAATTATTGTATAAAATTTAGAAAATTAACTCATCCTGATGAAGTTCCACTCCAGTCTCATATTGTGCACAGGACTGAATCTCTAACAATCTGTTTAAATACGAGATCTATTTATAGCAGATCTGACAGGCATCAACAAAATTAATGCTCTGATGACCAACAGAATTGCAAGTCTACTTACTTTATAGCAGCCTATCAAATAAAGCCTTGTATTTTGTATATGGGAGATGTACTTTCAGAAACAATATATTCCAAACGAATTTTTTCTCTTTTATAAATGTAAAAAACTGTGATCTGATTAGTGAACCTATAGGTCAACAGAACATGACCTTGTATCAATAATCAGATCTCTGTTGCATCTATTTTAATAACATTGGAATTACAAAATAAAAAGTGAATCCTGATATTTGACCTATCTGATCATGTATTATTTAAAACAAAATCCAAGAATGTATATGTTAGCATGAATCAGTTTTATCAAACCATTTAGTATGTGCCACATAATACATGTATCTAGCCCATCATGAATACCACAGTGATCGAATGCAAAACTATATGATCAGAGTTAATGCCCTATTTTAACAAGCAGTAACAGTCTCTTGAAAGGACTGATGTTTTACCAACTGAAAAGAATTTCTAGGAAATCAAGATAAGATGATTTCTTCATTTTAACTGCTGGATACTGTACCATCTATGCTATTCTTAAGCAAGATCATGATTTTCAAATTAGCCACACTGGTGGCCATATTGTATGTAACATCAGCACCAACAAGACACCATGGTAATCCTTTTCATGAAAGCCCATGTGAATATGACCTTACATTCGGGATGAATAGCAATGACATGATTTTGTTCAATGTCAGATTGGCATCATTTTCATGTATGATGACTAGATCACCTAAGAAGCCCCATGTCAATATGACTTTCCATTTAGGTTGAGTGGTGTTAACAAGAATTTTAAGATGGCTGCCAAGGTGGCTTTACTGGATATAAAATCAGCACCATTTCATTTAAGACCATGACATCATAAGATGTCTTCTGGTGAAAACGCAATGTTGATATGACCATCCTTCTAGGAGAAGTTGTGACAAGATTTTCTAGATGGCCATATTGGAGGTGAGATCAGTGGAGGCTATATTGGAGGTTGAGATCAGTGGAGGCCATATTGGAGGTGAGATCAGCACTAGTTTCATTTGGGACCAACTAGACATAATAAAAAGTCCGGTGAAAACTATATCAATATGACCTTCCATTCAGCTGGAGCAGCAAGAACAAATTTCTCAAAATGGCTGGCATGGTGGCCATACTGGTATGCCAAATTGACACCATTTTCATTTAAGACCATGCCGACATCATAAAGGATCTTTTAGTGAAAACCCAATATAAATATGACTTTCCAATCAGGACAGTAGCAGAACAGCAATAAGATTCTTAAAACTGCTACTGTGGTGGCCATACTTAACATCCAAGTGGAACCATTTTCACTTAGGTAAAACTGGATATCATAAAAAGTATTCTGGTGAACCATTATTGCCAATACAATTTCCCATTCAGGAAAAGGACTGATAAGAGTTTCAAGATGAAACCCCCATGCAAGTACAATTTCCATTCAGGAGTGATAAGACTTTCAGGATGGTTGCTGTGTTGATTTAAATTGGGTCAAATTAATCCTGACAAAAAATGAACAACAAAACCATCAGCTAGACAGACAGAGAATTTTCTTTTGCTTCATATGGGATGAAAAATGCCCTTGTACTGAGCAGATTGTACCGCAAAGACTGAAACTGATTCAGACAACATTCGTGCGAGGAAATGAAATTCTGTGAAAATTGCTGAACATAACCCATGTATTTGCTGTATAAGGGCAAGAACTTTTTCCAACCAGTCAAGCGACAGTATTAAAATTTATCTAGGTCTGATTTCGAAGTTAGAAGTCAAATCTTGTGGTTCTAACAGAATTTCTTGAGTGCAAAGAAAGTGGTAAAGCTATCATCGTTGCTAATATTTCTTGATATCGTGCGTTAGAGATGGAATAATGAGTAGAGATATACAGTACCTTTAGGATTTCTTGTTCAACAAAAGTGAAATGTTGCTTCTTAATACCATCTTGACTTGCTTATAAGTTGGATCAACTGCAAACAACACAGATCCTGATCTGCAGAAAATGGATCCAAATGCAAACAACACAGATCCTGATCTGCGAAAAATGGATCCAAATGCAAACAACACAGATCCTGATCTGCGAAAAATGGATCCAAATGCAAACAACATAGATCCTGATCTGCGAAATATAACTCCCCATCAGATTAGAAGTCTTTGTTGTTTGCTTTACTCCAAACAAACTGCACAGATCCAGATCTGCCAGTGCTTTATGCAATGGTAAATACATGCCTGTGCAATTCGTAGTTCAACTTGACTTATAAGCAAGTAATGATTGTAAATGATTATCACCTTCAATTACAATACATTACAATACATTTTTATTTTAATCATCTGTGCAGCATAAGACCCCTAGTGGAAAAATATCAACAGTGTACATGCATGCATCATTCAGTAATTTCAAATGATAATGTAAGAGATTGTTGTGTGGCTTACCATGACTTGAACACTGAAATTTACCTTTAAATGGAGCATTAATGACTTAAACATGTCTTTCAATAGAAGGTCAGCTAATGAATCACTTAACATGTCTTTCAACAGAGGGTCAGCTCATAAATGGCTTAAACATGTCTTTCAATAGAGGGTCAGCTAATGAATCACTTAACATGTCTTTCAACAGAGGGTCAGCTCATAAATGACTTAAACATGTCTTTCAACAGAGGGTCAGCTCATAAATGGCTTAAACATGTCTTTCAACAGAGGGTCAGCTCATGAATGACTTAACATGTCTTTCAACAGAGGGTCAGCTAATGAATCATTTAACGTGTCTTTCAACAGAGGGTCAGCTCGTAAATGACTTAAACATGTCATAAATGGCTTAAATATGTCTTTCAACAGAGGGTCAGCTCATGAATGACGTAACATTTTTCAACAAATGGTCAGCTCACAAATGAATTAACATCTCTTTCAACAGAGGGTCAGCTCATAAATGACTTATACATGTCTTCCAACAGATGAACAGCTCATAAATGACTTTAACATGTCCTTCAACAGATGGCCAACTCATAAATGACTTTAACATGTCTTTCAACAGAGGGTCAGCTTTAAAATCTATCACAGTAGGTAATACAATTCCAGGTTAGCTAACTTTCATAATATCATAGTTCTAACATTTATGACTGTGGATGATCCCGTTGTTCTAGATGCATATAATAGTTTTATTTCTTTTTTTCCCCCAGAATTTTCATATTGGACAATATCGTCAGATTATGATGAAGATAAAGACAATAATAAATTTAAAAACAAATTGTACATGAAATATATTTATTCCATGTGCATTTTTCATGAATATACTACAGTTTTTATTGCTTCTAATGAAATGTGTCAAGTCTTTAATAGTGATACCAGTAATTATTAAACAGAGAGGGATAATTGGGAAATAAATTATAATGCACACTTGAAATAGGTAAACTGACATTTACTTTAAACACAGGTAAGAATTCATTTACGCACACATGTGATTATGAATCAAAAGATTCCAAATATAAAGATCAAAATAGGTCTGATGATGCAGGAAATAAACTGCTGATGTAAAACATCACATCGTGATCAAAGTCTTATATAAAAGAATTTCTCTCAAAACAGTATATATTTAACCATTCCAGTTGTTTTGAGCATTTGATGTCACAGAAAAGAGACGGTTTGACACAAGAACTAAGAAAGATAATTTAAGAAATCAATGTTTTTAGCTGCTGATGTTTTAATGAACATTTATTTGACCACCAAAAACAGATTTTTAAAAAATGAGTGAGATAGAAGAAACTGAATTTATCAATGATATAGTTCATAATTACTCTCTATGATCTGTCCTAAGGACTAATTTATGCTTGGAAAAACTTGAAAGAACCAGTTTTCAAGTGTCCTCCTGTGACCCTATCTATCCCCATTTTTTTGAAAATGATCACTCAAATATAAGTTTAAAAAAACACACACAAAATGCTTGTTTTCATTTCTAGAAGAGACTGAGAAGATATTACCTTTGTCATTATGAGAGGAATTTGGTACATCCATAATTTTAGCCTTAATAACAGATGCCAAACATACCAGTAGATGCCCTCTAGGTATAGCTAATTAATATGGGAATTTTTTAAGTCAAAAGATTTGTTTACAGCAACTGTGATGGTTTTAAAGTGAAACAGCTGTAACTGTGTTATGTTTGAAAACAAACAACTGTGTCCCTTGGATAACTTTAAAATCACATCTAATTGCATATACTCACTTTTATGTTGGACCCACCTGCAAACTGCAATCAGCCAGATCTGTCATCACATAATGTACTGGCATATCTGGGTATATACAATTTATTAGAAAAAACAACATAGACCCTGATATGCTGGCACATTATGGTAGATATGGGTCTATCTTGTTTGCAGCTAGATTGAACTTTCGAGTATACAGAGTATCTCACTTAGTATATTTTCAGGCAAAATGTTTCCATGACAAATATCATGCTAAGAATATACACCTGATATTGCCATATCCTGAACTTATATTTTGATTCTGGTGAAGTTATTTTTCATAAAATGCCTTAAAATTCATTACTTAAACTTGACCTGCTAGCTATCATAAATTACCACTTGAAGCAGTTGAATATCATGAGACTATGGTTGAACATCTCGAGACCAAAGTGGAGTATCGCAAGAACACAGCTGAATATCATGAGACCACAGATGAATATCATGAGACTACAGTTGAATACAGGAACACATTTTAATATCATGAGACGACATTTAAATATCATGAGAATATAGATGAATAGCATGAGACTGTAGGTGAATACTATGATTACATCTGAATATTATGAGATTACAGCTAAATACCATGAGGCCACAGCTGAATATCATCAGACTACAGCTGAATATCATGAGACCACAATTGAATATCATGACAATACAATTGAATATTTCAAGAATACAGTTGAATATTATGAGACCACAGTTGGATATCATGAGGCTACAGTTGAATATGAGACTGAAGTGAGAATCATGAGACTACGATTGAATATCATTAATCTACAGTTGAATATCATGAGACCACAGTAGAATATCGTGAGACTTCTTGCTAAAATGTATTCCCTTGTACAACTAGATTTAATAAGCTTCAGTAATCTAAAACAAGAGTCCCCATAAGGCACTACTGTTCTAATGGGTGAAAAGAATTTCCAGGCATTTGAGGATAAGATGATTTCTTGCTTTTAACTGCAGAGTGGCAAAACCATCTTTGATAGTCTTCCGTGATAGCAAGATTTTAAATCAAGCTGCTGTGGTGGCCATATTAGATACACTTTAATTTAGGACTAACCTGATGCCATCATAAGAAGTCTTTAATGAAAAACACATGTTGATAAGATCCTTCCATTTAGAATGTGTAGTGATAACATATTTTCAAACTGGCATCATTTCCATTAGGGACAAAGCAGACATATTAAGAAGTCTTCTGGTGAAAATCCCATGGTTGCCATTTTGGATGTCAGATTGGCACCATTTTCATTTAGAACAAACTAGACAGTATATTAAGTCTTGTAGTGAAAACTCCATATTATACGACCATCCATTCAGGACGAATAGTGATAGCAAGATTTTCATGATGGCCACCAACTAAACATCATAGGAAGTCTTTTAATGAAAACATGTTGATATGACCCTCCATTCTGGAGGTGTTGTAAAAAGATTTTCAAGGTGGTCAATGTGACAACCATACTGGATTTCCAAGTGACAAATTTTTCATTAAGGGACAACTAGACCACGGGATGAATATGTCTGTTAAGTTTCATGGCAATCCTCCAGGTAGTTTAGGAGAAGTAGCAATAGCAAACTTGTGCTAGCAGACAGACAGATGACAGATGATGCATAATGGACAACAGACCATCCCATAAGCCCTTGTGGTCAAAGACCAGTTGAACTACAAATAAAAACTCTTAAATGTGGCCAAGTAAATCAAATTATGAAAGTGTCACAATAAAACTGGATGCCAAATTCCTCTCATACTGTCACATTTTAAAGAGCAGGCCTCAGTTGGAGTGCAGGCAAGCATCATGCATGTCTAGAGTAAATACCCTCCAACAGACCACTGGTGACGTCAGTGTCCGATGGTGCGAATTCATCTTTGGATGCTGATCGAGATGGGGATTTGCGACACTTTTTTTTCACAATCCAACCTTTGGCTTTAGTGCCGGAACTACTGCTCTTGGGACTTGGCAGTTTGTTGACAAAAGCTTTCTGAACATATTTGGCTCGTATCCAGGCCTCTCGTACAGTTCTGCAAGAAAGAGTGCCATTAGTGGTAAATCTGTATAGTGCTTCTTGTCATAGGATAGAACTGTGGTAGTTCAGTTGGTAAAGCATCAGACTTGTAATTGAAGTATTGTGGGTTTGATACCCATCCATGCCAGCCTGGGTCAACTGCATTTCTGTTCCCTTGGGAAACAAACTTACCTCCCTTTCCTTTCCTTGGCATGATACAGCTAATAATATGTTCAAAGTGCCATTAAAACAACAAAAATCAAAACAAATTATTTCACAGGAAGAGGTACAGTTTATTTTATCAATGCTGTTGCCCAAGTCAATTTTTCTTCTGAATGCCTTCCGACATCAGAATTGGGATTTGAAATCAGTTGCCAATTACATGTACACTATAATTCAGGACTATGGTTGCTGACACACTAGAAGGGCATGTTTTTATGACTCAAGAACCCAGTTTAAGTTGCTAAAAGTTGATTGTGAATACTCAATTTTTCATGGGGACCCATTTTTGCCAATTTTGTGGCTGCCATAAATCATGAATCCAAATGATCCAAAAAACAATGATTCCCACTGTGGAAACAGCATGATCACCTTCCCTAACCCATGAATTTAAAAACCAATAAAATGTAATCTTCCCACAAAAACAATAAAAATTTCATACCCACAAAAATAAATCAATTCACAGTATTAGTGTGGTCTTTTTTCATGATGTTCCAATTTCATATTTGGAAATGCAGTTTATTCTTTAAGTAATAAAGAGTTTCCTCACTAACTAAAAACCATTTGTTATTGACAAAATCCAGAAGTCTCATACACATGATATTTTGGCAGAATTCTTGATTTGCAGGGGTTTTCCAAGACTTAGATCCATTTTAAAAGCAAATATTACATCCATGGTTACCATATATACTCACTTATATGTCGAGGGCAACAGCAATCAGCAAAGATCCTGATCTGTCATAGCATAATGTACCTGAAGATCTGGGTCTATCTTGTTTGTTCTACCAATTTCTCCAAACAAACTACACAGATCCAGATCTACCAGTTCATTATGTGATGGCAGATCTGGATCTGTGAAGTTTGCAGTTGGACTCAACTTGTGAGCGAGTACATACAGCATGCTTACTAGCTAATCTGTCTTCACTTCCAACCAGTTATCATTTCAATTCAGTCTGAATTTGTCTCCATATCACTTACTGTATCAGTTCCACAATGTAATAACGGACATTTAAGATCTAGCCTACAAAAGCTATCACTGTTTACAATCGCATTTACCTGATGATCGGCTCACCCCACAAATATTTACTAAAGAAACCATTATCTAAGATTACCTTTTGTACCAATATGTCAGGCTGGCCCCTTATTCTTATCATGGGAGAAATATTGTATAAACAGTGCATCATGGGTCATATGGGATCATGACATCCCATTCACAGCAATGCTTACAACATGCATTACACAATGGCTAGTATCGAATGAAACTATGTTCCTGACCCAAGACGCACAATGGAGAGTAAACAATGGTGGTATTAAGGCAAGATCCAAAATGTCCGTTACAACATAAAAATTCAGCTTAGATAACTAGGAAAAGGGCAATATGGAAAAAGCAAGGCTCAAGTAGCCTGGAGATTACCCATCCAGTGATATCTACTTAAAAGCTAAATGCTATGGCAGCTGAACACGCATTCTGGGTTGGCATGATTCTTTCTGATAGGCAAATTAGCATCAATTGTGCAACTTGAAAAGCCATATGCCAGAATGACTTCTGTGAAATTTGGTAAACTTCTGTTTGCTGGATTTTGAGAAGGTAATTAAAGGCTTGTCTGTTTTTGGTAACATGCCTATATGGAAAAACGAATCTGCATCAGTTGAGCAAAACTGATGGCCTTCAGGACAGGATGCTTTCTGTCAAATTTGGGCAAATCAGACTGAACAGTTTATGAAAGGAAGTAATTTTAGTTTTGTTATCTAATTTTAGTAAGGTAGCCAAATCTGATCACACAATGGAATGATCATTACAAGCCTGCATGATAGTCTTATGCCAGGATTAACTTTAAAACAACAAAAAAATGGGTCAAATTCTGTTTAGCAATCATGGAGAACAAGTCATATAAAGGTTGATCTATTTTTAGTAACAGTGCCTATATTTGATGGTTGATTTTTGAGAATATTTTATTAGAAGTCATTTAAAGGATTTTTTTCTTTATTTTCCATAATGGTGGCCAAATCAGATGGTAGGCTGGCATTGTTTGTATAAGTTTTAAAGGCTTATATACATCAATCTTTTCTATCAAATTTGATAAAATTCTGTTAACTGTATTTGAGAATTTTGTCTATTTTTAGTAACGGTTGCCATATTTGATGGTACATTAGCATTATTTTGTACAAACTTGAAAAGAATAAATGCCAGTAATTTCTGTCAAATTTGGTGAAATATTTTTGAGCATTCTTGCTTAGAAAAAGACTTGAAGATATTTCTATTTTTAGTAATGGTGGCCATATCTGATGATGGAACAGCATTATTTATATGAAACTGGAAGACCTTAATGCCAGGCCAATTTCTGTCAAATCTGGTCACATTCTGTTGAGCAGTTTTGCAAAGAAGTTAATGGTTTTTCTATTTTAAGTGATGGCAGCCATATAAGATTACATATCTTTGTTATCTGCATAAATCTGAGTGTGCATTTTGCTAAATTTTGGTCAAATTTTGTTCAGCATTTTTATGAAGAAGTCATTACAAGTTTTTTTTTTATTTTTTGTAACAGTTGTCATAAAAGATGGCAGATTGTTATAATGTCAGAACGTAGCCCAGCCAATTGGATAAAATTATGTTCAGTGGTTTTGAAGAAGAAATCACCAGAAGGTTTCTCTAGTGGTGGTGGCCATATTTGATGGTTTATCAGCATCATCTTCATCATAGGATGTTTACTCTGAAATTTTGTTTCATTCTGTTCAGTCATTTGGGAGAGGATTTTTGAAATGTTTTCCATTTTATGTAAAAGTGGCCATATTTGTTGATGAATTGGTTTCAGTTTTACAAATCAGACAGGTCTTCATGTCAGGCTGCTATGTTAAATTTGGTCTTATTATGTTCAGTAATTTTGAAGAAGAAGTCATTTAAAGGTTTTTCTATTTTTAGTAATGCCAGTCGTATCTGATGGCAGATCGGCACCATTTGTTAAGGGTCTTAATGACAGGATGCTTTCTGTCAATGTGGTCAAAATCTGATCAGCTATTTTTCTTGCTGAAGTTATTTCAATTTTTTTAAAACACTTATTAATGGATCAGCATCATTCTTTTTATAAAATTCAAAGGTCTTTGTGCCAATATGATCTGTGCCAAATTTGATTGAAATTGGTCCAATGGTTTGTGCAGATAAACTGAAAATAGTAAATTGTTGTTGGATGGATAGATGATAACATCACATGCAATGAGTCATATCTAAAGCTTGCTTGGCCTTATGGTCAGATGAACTTAAATTTCATGTTGGAATATAGAACAAGATGATAGTTATCTGGAAGTTCAGATGAACACCAGAAAGACATACCCCCTCCCCCATCCAAACCACTACCAGCAGGCTGATAAAAATCCACACATTTATACCGGTAGCTAATCAAAAACCAGACAGAAATAGACAAGAAGTTAATTTTAAGACAATGGAAATTAACTCAGTTTTACAGTAATATACCTATTGCACTCTGGAGTTGCTCTTTTGGCAATGGACTCGTCAACATTAGCTGTATATATCCTGTTGACAACATTATTGCCTAGTTCTGCCATGACTTTTAACAGCTCTGGTTCCCAGGCATCCAGGGTGATGGACCTCACTTTGGACATATGGACACCAAAACTCCTGAATAATGAAGAGAAACGGAAACGAAGTGATTTTGTTTTATGCTGACAGCGGATATTCAATTTACCATTATATCTGCTTATAAGTTGAGTCAAACTGCAAAGATCATATAGCCTAATCATCTGTTGCATAATGCACTGGCAGATCATGGTCTATAGTGTTTGTTCTACTGATTACTCCTGACAAACTGCACAGACCTAGAGCTGTCCACATATTCTGCAATGACAGATCTGGGTTTGTGCAGTTTGCAATTGGATACAACTTGTGAGTACACCTCTTCCATGATAACTTACACACAATGGGACTGAGGGTGTCTGCTATATGAAAAATGGGATCCACATCTGCCTCTTCATTAAAAGGCAGTCTGCGAGTTATCCAGGCATGCTACTGCTAAAGAGAAAATACAAATGAAGGCAAAGACTATAGGTCATCAATATACATGTACTGTTAACCATCAACATTTTTTCCAATCAGAAGCTTTTGAAATTAAAGCAAGTAATCAAAATTTGTAACAATTCTATTTACTTTAAAGGTAAAATCCAGGGAGAGTACTTACTCAATTGATGAAGTTCATTATTACATCCTAACAAGAAATTGAGTAAAACAGGCACACCAATTAGGAGAAATATGCCTCTAATAACTCCATTTTTTTTAATCAAAGAAGGTTCACAATTTTCTTTTGGAGGATGCTGCATTTGTGACATGTAACTGGCTCAGTGGTTTTTAACAAGTAGCTGTTTGAAGTGTATATATTTTACAGTGATGGCTTGAATAATACAAACTTGAAAACCCCTCATGCCAGAATCCCCTCTACTACATCTGTTTGAAATTTGTCAAAATGTTTTATCAAGTTTAAAAAAAAAGCAATTGCTGATGGACACACTAAAAATTGACTGGGCTTTATGGACAGGTTAGACAAACGATGGAAAAATTGTATATATGGCATGAAATATTAATCATATATGGCATGAAATATTAATCATATATGGCATGAAATATTAATCATATAACCATTACATATATGAAAATAAAACTTGCATTTGTGTAATCTAAGTGGTTATTTTGTAACTGTCCTAATAAAGTTCCATAAAGAAATATAAAGTTAAAAAATGTATTAAAATTATAGAAAATTGCTTTAATTGTACAAAAATATAATCAGGTCATCTACACATGTATATAAACACATCTACCAAATTCCAACTATCCACATCATTTAATTTTTGTGCAGTCATGTTACCAATATTTTTTAAATGCAAAACTCATGAAGGTTTTTAATTTTTTTTACAAAATGAACAAAATACTTGAATGGCATGAAAATGTACTTGGGTCATCTGCACAAGGAGTTAAACATGCCTGTCAAATTTTAACTTTCCACCTCAATTAGTGCTAAATCTCATTGATGACATTTCCAGGCTTGCTGGGCAGGACCAAAATCAAGATGCTAATTCTGCAATCAGTGATGGGGGAAAAAAAATGTACCTGTGTATTCCGGAGCACTCTATACACAGAGTTATTCCCAGATTGATACTAGCCCAGCGTGGTTCTGATGCTCCACAGTCACAGCACTTGTCATTCCCTGGGATAGCAAATAGCTGCTCCATTCGGCTGGAAAAAAATACATTTAAAAATTGTGTAAAATGCTTTTTGTATTTTGTTAGTTAAAGATTTTGTTGATGGTAGTAAACAAGAGACTCCCATTTTGTCTAGTTGGCCTAGAAAGTTTTGTCAAGTTGGCCTAGAAAGTAAAAGAGTTGAACACTGAGTTTAATTTATAAAACTTTAACATTATGTGGACGGATATATGGATGTGTGGACATGCACATAAACCAAAGTAACTGCAATATCAAGTTTTTGCCCAGGCAGACAAAGCAAGATTTATACAATGACTTTGCAATTATCAATAATAATATAGAGCCATTTTCAATATTACTATAGTGTCATTTTAAATACTACTATAGTGTCATTTTAAATACTACTATAGTCCCATTTTAAATACTATAGTCCCATTTTAAATACTACTATTATAGTCCCATTTTAAATACTACTATAGTCCCATTTTCAATATTACTATAGTCCCATTTGAAATACTACTATAGTCCCATTTTAAATACTACTACAGTCCCATTTTAAATAATACTATATTGCCATTTTAAATAATACTATAGTGCCATTTTAAATATTACTATAGTGTCATTTCAAATACTACTATAGTCCCGTTTTAAATACTACTATAGTGCCATTTTAAATACTATTATAGTCCCATTTTAAATATTACTATAGTCTCATATTAAATACTACTATAGTCCCATTTTCAATACTACTATTATAGTCCCATTTTAAATATTACTATAGTCTCATATTAAATACTACTATAGTCCCATTTTCAATACTACTATAGTCCCATTTTAAATACTAATATAGTCCCATTTTAAATACTACTATAGTGCCATTTTAAATACTATTATAGTCCCATTTTAAATATTACTGTAGTCTCATATTAAATACTACTATAGTCCCATTTTCAATACTACTATAGTCCCATTTTAAATACTAATATAGTCCCATTTTAAATACTACTATAGTGCCATTTTAAATATTACTATAGTCCCAATTTATATACTATAGTGCCATTTTAAATACAACTATAGTGCCATTTTAAATACTACTATAGTGCCATTTTAAACACTACTATAGTCCCATTTTAAATACTACTATAGTGCCATTTTAAATACCACTATAGTCCCATTTTAAATACTACTATAGTACCATTTTAAATACCACCATAGTGCCATTTTAAATACTAATATAGTGCCATTTTAAATATTACTATAGTCCCATTTTAAATACTACTATAGTGCCATTTTAAATGCCACTATAGTGCCAATTTAAATACTACTATAGTGCCATTTTAAATACTACTATAGTCCCATTTTAAATACAACTATAGTCCCATTTTCAAAATTACTATAGTGCCATTTTAAATACCACTATAGTGCCATTTTAAATACTACTATAGTGCCATTTTAAATACTACTATAGTCCCATTTTAAATACAACTATAGTCCCATTTTCAAAATTACTATAGTCCCATTTTAAATACTACTACAGTCCCATTTTAAATAATACTATAGTGCCATTTTAAATACTACTACAGTCCCATTTTAAATATTACTATAGTGTGATTTTAAATACTACTATAGTCCCATTTTAAATAATACTATAGGGCCATTTTAAATACTTCTATAGTCCTGTTTTAAATACTACTATAGTCCCATTTTCAAAAATACTTTATTCCCATTTTAAATACTACTGTAGTCCCATTTTCAGTATTACTATAGTCCCATTTTAAATACTACTATAGTCCCATTTTAAATACTACTATAGTGCCATTTTAAATACTACTATAGTCCCATTTTAAATAATACTATAGTGCCATTTTAAATATTACTATAGTGTCATTTTAAATACGAATATAGTCCCATTTTAAATACTACTATAGTCCCATTTTAAATACTACTATTGTTCCATTTTCAATAATACTATAGTCCCATTTTAAATACTACTATAGTCCCATTTTCAATATTACTATAGTCCCATTCTAAATACTACTATAGTCCCATTTTAAATAATACTATAGTGCCATTTTAAATATTACTATAGTGTCATGTTAAATACTACTATAGTGCCATTTTCAATACTACTATAGTCCCATTTTAAATACTATTGTCCCATTTTCAATACTACTATAGTGCCATTTTCAATATTACTATAGTCCCATTTTAAATACTACTACAGTGCCATTTTAAATATTACTATAGCGTCATTTTAAATACTACTATAGTCCCATTTTAAATACTACTATAGTCCCATTTTAAATATCACTATAGTCCCATTTTAAATACTACTATAGTCCAATTTAAATACTACTATAGTGCCATTTTGAATACCACTATAGTCCCATTTTCAATATTACCATAGTCCCATTTTAAATACTACTATAGTCCCGTTTCCAATACTACTATAGTCCCATTTTAAATACTACTATAGTGCCATTTTAAATATTACTATAGTCCCATTTTAAATATCACTATAGTCCCATTTTAAATACTAATATAGTGCCATTTTAAATACTACTATAGTGCTGTTTTAAATACTACTATAGTGCCATTCTAAATACTACTATAGTGCCATTTTAAATACCACTATAGTGCCATTTTAAATACTACTATAGTCCCATTTTAAATACTATTACAGTGCCATTTTAAATACTACTATAGTGCCATTTTAAATACCACCATAGTCCCATTTTAAATAGTACTATAGTGCCATTTTAAATACTACTATAGTGCCATTTTAAATACCACTACATTGTCATTTTAAATACTACTATAGTCCCATTTTAAATACCACTATAGTCTTATTTTAAATAATACTACAGTCCCATTTTAAATACTACTATAGTCCCATTTTCAGTATTACTATAGTCCCATTTTAAATACTACTATAGTCCCATTATAAATAATACTATAGTGCCATTCTAAATACTACTACAGTCCCATTTTAAATATTACTAGTGTCATTTTAAATACTACTATAGTCCCATTTTAAATAATACTATAGTGTCATTTTAAATATTACTATAGCGTCATTTTAAATACTACTATAGTCCCATTTTCAATACTACTATAGTCCCATTTTCAATATTACTATAGTCCCATTTTCAATAATACTTTAGTCCCATTTTAAATACTGCTATAGTGCCATTTTAAATACTACTATAGTCCCATTTTCAATATTACTATAGTGCCATTTTAAATATTACTATAGTGCCATTTTCAATACTACTATAGTACCATTTTAAATAATACTATACTGCCATTTTCATCAACTAAAAAGTTCTTTCTTAAATGACAAGGTTTTTAGTCTGCAGGCTAGATGAAATCCAGCAAAGCCAGGTTTGGTGAATGATGAAACTGATCACTAAAGTAGAACATATTCATGCCAAAAACATCTGATAAACATGAAAAACCATCATTACAACAATGAAATACAGAAAGAAAACCTTACATCTGAACCTTGGTCTGTCGAGGAGCTGACCCCTCTTGTTGTGGCTTCTCAGGATTATTGCTGGGTTCACAAGACTTTGATGGTGATATGACAGCAGCTTCCCCTTCCGAGGCCTAAAATATTTATGATGTTATGTGCATCATTATATAGTATCACAAACATTGTATCACACAATTACAATATCATAAACACTGTATCACACAATGACATAATGTCATAACCATTGTATCACACAATGAAATAATGTCATAAACATTGTATCACACAATGACAATGTTACAAACATTGTATCACAGAATGGTATAATGTCATATAGATTGTATCACAGAATTATATAACACTTAATGTTAAGTGTTACAAGGTCTTTTACAGTATGTGAGAAACCTAATTTCAAATGCATGGTAATCAGTTATAAAACCTTTGTAAAATTCATAGAATAAAAATATACACACATTGCTGCAAACATTCTTCTACCTATCACAACTCATATATAGAATAAAGTCTCAGGTGAGATCTTCTACATAAATATTAGTTAAATATTAGCCACATTGTGATTCAGTTATATTGAACTGGGATTTTATATAACAGTTTCATATACCAACAATATAGCAAATAAATCATCACACAACTGAATATAAGACATGCAATACAGGGCATATAAATCATCACACAATTGTATATAAAACACTGATTGCAGGATTGAAATATATTGATCTAACTGATTCTTTGATCAATTTTATCTTGATCATTTTAGCCCTCCATATAAATCACACTTGCCCACACAGTATTAACTTTTATGGGTGCACTTTTTTTTACATGTTTGCCTGCATAAGCATGGTGATAAAGTGATTTGAATAATCTCATTTGTAGCACTGAATTTTATAACATAATGAATATACTCATTAATGAGTCAGGCCCAACTGCAAACAACATAGCATATGATCTGCCACTGCATAATTAACAGGTAGATCAAGGTCTAAAAGTGCCATTTTATTCAATTTTAAAGATTTATGCTCCCTCTGATAAATTCAGAGAGTTTTGGGAATAATTCAACGAGTTTTTTAATTCAACTTTTTCAAAGTTCAAGGAGTTTTCAAGACAGCTCTCAAATTGATCAAGGTCATATGAATCACAGTAACTGTGCTCTTAAAATTAAAATGGGCATAAGTAAACATGGGCAACATGTAGAAAAATGGAACAATAATAATAACTGTCTGTATGCTTATCTATGGGCTTATTACTGTATTCCACTGTCCAATGGATATTTTTTTATTTAAAATCTTTTTTTGGGGGGGGAAGAGGTCATGATATATGACAATGTCAAGTCTTGAGTTATGATACAGTTACGGAAATAGGTATCTTGACGAAAATAATGACTATTAAGCCTATAGAGAAGCAAAAGTTTCTATGAATATATGGTGTTTACAACTCTGGGTAGTTGATTACCAAGGACTTCTGAAAGTTTCCAAGCAATAGTTTTGCTTATTGAAACTGAACTTTCTCCATATGTTACTTTGATTATCACAACAACACTAATGAGTATGCCACTATAACAGAGGAATGCTACTCCATGTGGTAACTGTCATTTTAATCACCCAACTATATCCCATCTCATTTATTACTCACTATGTTGGCAAAATAAGTAAATAACAATTCTGAATTTTAAAAGTGCCATTTTATTCAATTTTAAAGATTTATGCTCCCTTTGATAAATTCAAAGAGTTTTGGGAATAATTCAAAGAGTTTTTTAATTCAACTTTTTCAAAGTTCAAGGAGTTTTCAAGACAGCACTCAAATTAATCAAGGTCATATGAATCACAGTAACTGTGCCTTAAAGTTAAAATGGGCATAAGAAAACATGGGCAACATGTAGAAAAATGGAATAATAATAATAACACTCTGTATAATGTTTGCAAACTTGTGTTATATGTCCAGTATATTATGCAAGTTCACCAAGTGACAAATGGACTTGATTTTATCACTTGGGCTATGAAGCAAGCTTCTCATTGATGGTGGAGTTATGTGTAGTCAATATATTTTGTTCAATTCTATCTACAGAAATTTGTTTAACAAGGCGAATGAGAAGCATGAACTTAGTTCAGTCCCTTAAGGGAGGAATATGTTCACAGTTTAATGATGTAATAAGTAATTAAATCCTTTTAAACATAACTCTGCTTGCCAATAAAAGCACATTTGGAGTAGTCAATAATATAGAGACTGGTGTAGGGGAAAACATGAGTCATTTAAACCTGAAAATTAGGTCACTGTGACCTGATTTTGGTATGGTTCGGTGATTATCATTGAGATTCATCAACATACCAATTTTCATTACTGTTGGAGACATGGGAGCTAAGAAATTGAGGGTGTAACAAATTGATGAAACTACAAAATCACTAAAGTATTAAAATTATGTTACAATGACCCAGTTTTGGTATGGCTGCTTACCCTTCTTGAGATGCATCAACACGTAAAATTGTATGTAAAAGAAAAAGGGTCCAAGTGATTTGAGGAGGTAACAAATTAATAGCTGAAAGAGGAACAGTAAATAAGTTTTCACTTAATAGGATTACTCCCCTTGATAAGTATCCATAATGCAGTTGTCATAAGTTTACACAAAATAAGGTCTAAGATACTGAGGATTTAATGAAAAAAACTAAATACAGTAGAACCTGTCTTGAAAGACCACCCCATCTGCCAATAAATAATGGTCTCTCATGACAGGTCATAACACTATATAAGCAATAAATCTGTGCCAAGGAGAACCTGGTCTCTCAAGACAGATGGTCTCACAAGACTGGTTTTACTATATAAAGTAAATCACTCAACCATGAATGTATATTCACAATGACCTAGTTTTGGTATTGTACAGTTACTCTCATCCAGATGCATCTGTGTAATAATTTTCATGAGTATAGATGAAATAGGGTCCAAGACATTGAAGGTGTAATGAATGAATTGCTAAAACTCTCAAAGTCACTCCAGCATAAATATTGGATAAAAATGACCTAGTTTTTGTATGGTTAAATTGCTTTCAACAACATTCAATCACATACCAATTTTCATGAGAGTAGGTGAAACATATCCAAGATACTTAGGGTGTAACAAACAAGTGGCTGAGATTTGCATGCAAATTAGATCACACGAGTCTATGCACCAAATCCAACATCTATATCATTTGATAGCTTGTGCTGTGTCCTGACTATTAGGCTACTAAGGTGTTAAGCTGTATCACTCAGACAATGTGAAAACCTCCTACTGGATGTAGAATACTTCCTGCTTCGAAAGAGTTATTAAGTGAGCAATTCATGAGGAATTACAGAATATCCCATAATTTGATCCTGAATACTTAAGTTCCTGAAGGTGAATACAACTGATAGTTTGATATAAATACAATGAATTTAGAGCCCTTGGAAAATAACTGAATCAAAATTAATGACAATGACAAAACTGCTTTTCCCTCAGCATCTGAGACTAGTACCAGGAGTGATAATTCAACCAATCAAGCATAAAGAATGCATGAGAAAATGGAATAATCACACTGCTTTTATCCTCAATAAAATCCCAGAATGAACAAATTTAAAAGTAGTATTTCATTTTGTTAGCAACTATTGAGCACTCTGAAAAAAAGGCCATGAAAGATCTACTGTATGTGCGAGGACTATTTTTTCAATTGTATTGCATCTATATTGTATAAATTCTTGTACTCAATAAGAACATGTCAAAATGGTTGAACAATAACTTAGTATCAAAGTGAACTACTTGTATAAATTTACAGCAGTAATGTAAAGGAACTTATGTTCATAATTGTGCCAATTTAATAAGTAAGTAATAAGTAAATAAATAACAAGGGCCTCCTGAAAGTGCAAATGGCCCCATTAACTCCGCCCAGTCGGCTCTAAGAACACATTTTCAAGGTAAGCTTGAGAAAGCAGTCATAATGACCTAGTTTTGGTATGGACAAGATACTAACATCGAGATGCATCTACATACCACTTTTCATGTGTAGGTGAAATGGGGTCCCAGATATTAAGGAATAAACAGTTGAAAATACAAAAGTCACTTAAAGATACAATTACTTAGTTTTTGCATGGACAAGTTCCTTTCATTGAGATGCTTCTACGCACCAATTTTCATGTGTGGGTGAAATAGGGTCCAAGATATTAAGGAATAAACAGACGAAAATATAAAAGTCACTCAAACATTAAAGGACGCTCAAACTGACCAAGTTCTGGTATTGACCAGTTTATTTTATTATGGATGTATCTACATACCAATTTTCTTGTGTAGGTGAAATAAGGTCCAAGATACTGAGGGTGTAATTAATAAAAAGATGAAAATACAAAAGTCACTCAAATAGTCAAATTAGGTCACACTGACCTAGTTTTGGCATTACTGAAATATTTCTCCTGAGATGCAACCACATATCAATTTTTGAACATTTTGGTTAAATAGGATCAGAGATATTGAGGGAGTAATGAAATAATGAAAGAGTAATGAACAAATGGCCAAAATGTATTATCCACTACCTACTTTATTGGCAAGGAGATAAACTGTAAATAATGAAGACGCAGACAGAAGCCCCTGAAAGTCAAAGGGACCTCATAAATTCAATCCAGGGGCTCTTTTTATTCTCCCATTATACAAGTGGAGTGTGGTCTGTCATAAACGTTTATATTTCCTGAGCATAACTCTCAAACAAGTTATGGTATTTCAACCAAAAGTGGTACACACATTGCATCGAGTTACTGTTTGATACTTAAAATCTTGCACATTCATTACAATTTATGTTACCAAGGAAACAAACAAGCATCAGTAGTATAAAAACTGAGAGTACCAGACCACTGGATACTTTCAGCAAAAACCTGGACATAAGTGGGGATTGGAGGGGGGATGTCTACATTAGATGACTCATCTTAAAAAGCTGGGAATCACCAAAGGCAGATAAAAATTATAAATCTTCTGTTTTTCTATGCCTGGACTTAACAAGAATTTTGGCCATCCTGCTGTGGTAATTTCCAGTGAATCATAAATGTCAAACACCAAAATTATTCAGCAGACAAGTTGTAAAAACTTACTGAATAAAATAATTATTTTTAAGTTCTTGACTTTTCACAGGTTTTACCATGTGTCTTGTTTCAAGATTATTATCTTGTGTAAACGAAACTCAGTGTCTGTAGTTGATATCAACAATATTAAATAAATATACCTCCTGTTCTGTCAGCCTCCTCTCTGCATCCCTGTAGGCCTTGGACACCCCATTCTGTATTGCATTAATCCATGCCTGGCACTCCTGTTCTGAGTCTGCTTGCAGCATGTGACTCCTGCAGAGAGAGAGAGACAGACATTTTAACAGTCTGACACAATGACAGAGGGAACATAGATAGAAACTGATATAAAAAATGCCAAACACAAAAAGAAGACAAAAGAAATCAGAGACAAAAATGATAGAAAAGTGCACAAGATGGATAAACAGAGACATAGACAAATATACAAAGAGTGGTACAGAGAACAACAGACATTGGAACAAAGAGGCAGCATGACAGAGACAGAGAGGAGACTGACAGGAAATGAGACAGGTAAAGACAACATATCCAAAGTCACAGTGGGAACACCAAGGATGCAGTCAGTGACAGTGTTTATTCTGTTAGCACAAGTTAGTTAGGGTGAATACCCAAGGCTACAGTCAGTGATAGTTATGGTCTATACCCATGTCTACAGTCAGTGACAGCTGGAGTCTATATCAAAGGCTACAGTCAGTGATAGTTAGGGTCTATACCCATGGCTACAGTCAGTGACAGCTAGAGTCTATACCCAAGGCTACAGTCAGTGATAGTTAGGGTCTATACCCAAGGATACAGTCAATGATACGGTAACTAGGGTCTATACCCAAGGCTACAGTCAGTGATAGTTAGGGTCTATACCCAAGGCTACAGTCAGTGATAATGTTATTTTCTGTCAGCACAAGGAAGATAGGGTCCATACCCAAGGCTACAGCCAGTGATAGTTAGGGTCTATACCCAAGGCTACAGTCAGTGATAGTTAGGGTCTATACCCATGGCTACAGTCGGTGACAGCTAGAGTCTATACCCAAGGCTACAGCCAGTGATAGTTAGGGTCTGTACCTAAGGATACAGTCAATGATACGGTAGCTAGGGTCTATACCCAAGGCTACAGTCAGTGATAGCTAGGGTCTATACCCAAGGCTACAGTCAGTGATAGTGTTATGTTCTGTCAGCACAAGGAAGATAGGGTCTATACCCAAGGCTACAGTCAGTGATAGTTAGGGTCTATACCCATGGCTACAGTCAGTGACAGCTAGAGTCTATACCCATGGCTACAGTCAGTGACAACTAGAGTCTATACCCAAGGCTACAGCCAGTGATAGTTAGGGTCTATACCCAAGGCTACAGTCAGTGACAGCTAGAGTCTATACTCAAGGCTACAGTCAGTGATAGTTAGGGTCTGTACCTAAGGATACAGTCAATGATACGGTAGCTAGGGTCTATACCCAAGGCTACAGTCAGTGATAGCTAGGGTCTATACCCAAGGCTACAGTCAGTGATAGTGTTATGTTCTGTCAGCACAAGGAAGATAGGGTCTATACCCAAGGCTACAGTCAGTGATAGTTAGGGTCTATACCCATGGCTACAGTCAGTGACAGCTAGAGTCTATACCCATGGCTACAGTCAGTGACAACTAGAGTCTATACCCAAGGCTACAGCCAGTGATAGTTAGGGTCTATACCCAAGGCTACAGTCAGTGACAGCTAGAGTCTATACTCAAGGCTAAAGTCAGTGATAGTTAGGGTCTGTACCTAAGGATACAGTCAATGATACGGTAGCTAGGGTCTATACCCAAGGCTACAGTCAGTGATAGCTAGGGTCTATACCCAAGGCTACAGTCAGTGATAGTGTTATGTTCTGTCAGCACAAGGAAGATAGGGTCTATACCCAAGGCTACAGTCAGTGATAGTTAGGGTCTATACCCATGGCTACAGTCAGTGACAGCTAGGGTCTATACCCAAGGCTACAGCCAGTGATAGTTAGGGTCTATACCCATGGCTACAGTCAGTGACAGCTAGAGTCTATACCCAAGGCTACAGCCAGTGATAGTTAAGGTCTATACCCAAAGATGCAGTCATTGATACGGTAGTTAGGGTCTATACCCAAGGCTATAGTCAGTGATAGTTAGGGTCTATACCCAACGCTACAGTCAGTGATAGTTTGGGTCCATACCCAAGACTACAGTCAGTGATAGCTAGGGTCTATACCCAAGGCTACAGTCTGTGATAGTTAGGGTCTATACCCAAGGCTACAGTCAGTGATAGTTTGGGTCCATACCCAAGACCCAAGACTACAGTCAGTGATAGCTAGGGTCTATACCCAAGGCTACAGTCAGTGATAGTTAGGGTCTATACCCAAGGCTACAGTCAGTGACAGCTAGAGTCTATACTCAAGGCTACAGTCAGTGATAGTGTTATGCTCTGTTGTAGTCATTGATAGCTAGGGTCTACACCCAAAGCTACAGTCAATACATGTAGTAACGTTATGTTCTGTTAGCACATGACAGTTAGTGTCTATATGCTTCTTTATGGATTGCTACTCTTCAATTTAGGAAAATGAATTTTAATCTGGTCAAGCACCAGAAGAACTGAAGCAATCCTGTGAAAATGACCATAAATAAAGGACTAAGGAAGTCCTGTCATATTGCCCATAAATAAAGAATTGAAGAAGTCCTCTCAAACTGCCCATAAATAAAGGACTCAGGAAGTCCTGTCATATTGCCAATAAATTAAAGACTGAAGAATATTTCCTATAAATCTTCCAAACTCTCAAAATATTCACCAACATTATGTAACAGTAGGTTAAATTTTACAGTTTATAAATTTAGGCATTATATTTAAACAGGGACAAATTACTTTCCACACAAGTAGTTCATTCTACATATTCAGAAAGCTACAAGACACAAATGAAGACTTCTGTCTCTCAATACATTATTAACAACTAAGAATGCAAAGATACTGTAATGAATAAAAAGTACAGGGTAAACATCACACATCTCATGCATCAGTACTTAATATTACTAATTTTGTGGCATACCAATTTCATTGTTGCCCTGAACCAAGAATGTAAAGAACCAATGATGTTGTTGTTGTTGTTGTTGTTGTGGGGCTTAACGCCATTTTTCAGCACACGATAGGCTATACATGGCGGCCAGTATTAATGGTGGAGGAAGAAACCAGGAAATCCCCGGAAAGAACCACTGACCCATGAGAAACTACTGGCAAGCTTTCTCACATATCCACATTCGCCGAATCCTAGACTCGAACCCACGCAGACAGAGGTGAGATGGCAGTGATCCGTAACGGAGAGCGCTTTAGACCACTCGGCCACTCGGGGCCCCAAAGGACCAATGAAAAATTAGCCAATATGATAAGAAAAAACCACCACCCCATCACCCCTCTCATCTTTTTACTGTTTCATTCCATGGCAATTGACCAATCTTCTTGATAAATCAATGTTATTTCTGTAAACTGGTAATGAATATTTGCTTTTAAATGTTTTTCTAAACCCTTTGAAAATAGAATTATAAAGCAATTTATACTGTTTCAATGCACAAGAATCTCTCCCTATGATATATGCTAGGTATTATTTCCACTCATTGCCTTAAACTAATGTATTATCAGATAAATATAGAACGAAATGAAAAAAACATGAGGTATTCAGACACTGTTATTTTTGAAAATGAAATAATAAGAAATCATACTACAAATGAAAATGAGATATAATGCTTATTCAAGCTGATTCTTCATTTAAGGGAAACTATTGTTGAAAAACAAATCCTTGTGAGAGCAAATCTTGTTTTATCAATGCATACTTGGTCCCAATGAAGAACATGACTGTAAATTACTAACACTGTGTACATGCACTAATTACTGCATATCACTGAAGCTCACACTTCACAGATTTTTGAACAAATCTGCTGAATCAACATTGTGTCTACCAAATCCGCTGGTACGCACAAACGTTTGTTGGGTAAATAATGCTGAAACTATCAATTAGTAAATCCAATTAGTAAATCCAATATACTCAAAGTCAGGGATAATAAGGTCCGATCTTTCACACATTTTGTTCTAAGTACTGAAGAGACTGTCATTTGTTCTTTGTATTCCTTATTTGGGTTATTTGTAGAAGTTAATCCATGAAAAGAAATACCTACAAATATGCCCACACTGACAGGCAAAACCATGAATTTAAGTACCAATGAATGTTTCTTTTTCTTTAAATTATAAAACTAAGAAAATTGACACCCATGAAAATAAATAATACTATATTATATCCCCCGTTTACAGCAAGTTCACTCAATACAATTATCTCTGAGAGAAAAACAAATACCAGCACATGTGATATAAATAACTGGACCACTGTCCTACTTTTTCCCTGGCAAAAGGGAAAGAACTTTTCAAAACTGCCTGCCTTTGTTACGACATATTTAAATAGGTGGACAAGTACTAACACTTGGCATATCTCTGATATTTTAAGTACTTTTTAAACGACATTCAGTGTTATAAACTAAAATGCAGAATACTGAGAACAGTGTTATAAACCAAAATGCAGTATACTGGGAACCACATATGTACCTAATGGCATTGTAGCAGGTATTATGATCAAATTCTGTCCAATACTCATGTTTAAGAACAACGAAATAAGCTTCATGTTGTTTTATTTAAATCCATACAGTCATCAATATGATAAACCAATTCAAATACAATGGTTTAATTTGGTAATGGAGTACAAAGTGGTATCCCATCATAGCCAGAATCACATTATAACAAGGGACAGTTGCATCTCATTCTCTAGAAAAACAGTGCAACTGTGTTATGACTTGCCTAAAAACACTTTCTCTTAAAATTGTAGGCACTACTAATGCCGCTGATGGGACATGATACTATGTTTTGCTTACCCAGTTAAGACAAAAATGCCACAGTCTTGAATTATAATTACAAGGACAAAATGAGAAACAGCTAATTTTTATTATCATATGGTGAGAAATATAGAACAAAAATAAACCTTGCTGGAGAGAGCACTTCAAAGCAGAATCTCCGGTCCAATTCAAAAACAGGTTTGACTGTACAGAGTCGCAGGTCTTCCTCCATCACAGTCGCTTTGTGGTCCTTGGACCGCTTCTGGTACACCAACTGATTCTGCTGAATGATAAACCACCTCCTGCAATGTAAGAAGCTGATTTAATGGAAAAGTCTACTCTTTGATGAGTGTGACTAGGTTATTGACACTTGGAAATTATAAGCATGACACTGTGACAACCAGATCATTTTTGTCTTTTTATACAGTGTATATTTGAAATTTCAATGCTTAATGAGCTGGAGGTAAGATGAGAGTGGTCTCCCTCTGGACTGAGCAACTGACACCAAATTGTATCATTCATCAGTTAAGACTTATCAGAAGTGCATGCTGTTCCAAAGCTGGGTTTGGGAGTATGTTATTATTGGGCAAGTATTATCAAATAAACATACTGGACTTCAAATATGTAATAGGTGGCAGGACTGACATTCCCCTTCCTCAGATGGCCCAACCTGGCTCTGATCTCCCAATATTTGGGAAGCAGTTTCAAGTTTATCTGAGATATCTGGGATAACAGTGTTAATCAAGAAAGAAATTTTAAAAAAGAGCAACTAGAGTTATTCTTGATGCTGATTTAGATGCATCATAAAAAAATCTCTTAAAAACTCTAAAGTGGCTTCCATTTGAGCAGAGAACTTAGATTCAAAATGGTTTACTGTCTATAAATCCTTACATGGATTATCTTAAATGTAACTTAAAATTTTTTGAAAAAGTACATATGTATGAACTAAGATCCATCTCAAACAAAATTTATATTTACCTAAACCAAATTCTAAGCTTTACATAAAGTCAGCTGACTCATGCCAAGCTGATAAAAAGCTTTTGTGTCGACATCAACAGAAACAATCATTTGTATGATTTTGTTTAATTCAGTACTACTACTCTTTAAAACACTGTTATATTATATATTTACCTAATGTTTTACACATGTACACTACTGCTCCTTGTATGAATCCTGATGTATTCATCCTTAAAGCCTTGTGCATATTTTGTTGTAGCAGTAGATCAATTATCTATTTTTAACAGCATTTGTTTAGTAAAAACACCTCATCTTGTAAAATTGTGGGAAAACATTTTTGCTCCAGCAAATACTGTGCAACACATCACAACTTTGCTGCTGAGTGGCCTGAAAAAGTAGCTGGTTGTGCAGCTGATATGGTCCCACCAGGTCGTATTCAGCACTTTGCAATGAAATCTGTATCAGACAGAAGCATGACAATATCATACCCAACCCCAATCCCAAGGTCTAAATGATGTTGGTCAGGCAATAGTTTCACCCAAATGCTATGCAGGTGACAACTGCGCCAACCTGTGTCAATACACAAAAGCATTTATCTGGTCTTGTGTTAATTCTGTGCAAGTTGAATGTATAACCTAATGGATCCAAGATGACGAAGGCTGAGCAGAAATAATGTCCTTACATTCTTGGAGTGGTAACAACAAGCAAGATCTACCTCTTCACTGCCCTAACACAGAAGCCTGTGATAACAAACTTGTGCTAACAGATGGATGGACAATGGACAACAGACATTCACATGAACTCTTCTGGTCAATGATCAGCAGACCTATAAATGAATCAATGTGGCTCCAGACAGCAGTTTGAAGGATACCTGTTCAGCCACATTAAAGCCCATGGAAGGTTCCATTTTGGACAAAGGTGTCATGACTTCAGCCAAGGCAAATGGAACTAAGCTAGAAGGTCAGAGAGAAATTTGTTCTGGCCTAGTTTCTCCCTTCCAAGACAGCAAAACCTACAGAAATTATGGATCAATAGCCCTTGATTATGACTGGAGCCCCTTCTTGAAAGGACAGGAGCAAGTTAATGGCTTGTGGTAGCCAGGCTTTCATACCACTGGTAGAAAAACACTTTTAAATTGTTGGTGGGGTTGAACCTGAACAATTCTTTCAAACTGTTTGCAAAAATCATTCTTTCTGAGACAGAGTTTAACAACAGCCACACCTGCAAGTTCATACCGCTGGCAGGAAACACTTTCAAAAAGTTGGGGGGCTTGCACCTGAACAATTCTATCCAAATTGTTTGCAAAAATTATTCTTTCTGAGGCACTGTTTAGCCAGAGCCAGGCCTGCAAGTTCAGCATTTCTGGATTGGGACTGAATAAGTGCATGTGTGGTTCTTTCAGAAGGCAAACAAAAAACATGATTTTCCCTTGAGTCTGCTGCTTGAATCAGGAGGTGACTTTCCATACATGAGAGGGGCAAATACAGTTAGTCTCCAGTTGGATTCTGTTAGTTTCTAAACATCACTGGGAATCAGAGGGGCTGGTAGAAACGTACATGCATCAACACCACTTGAGTTCTGTGAAAGGGAATCAACCACCAGGCTTTTAGTTTTCAAACTGGCAAGATCAAGGCTGTGATCTTTGTATCCGTCACATTTGCAAAGAGGTCCACAATGGATTACTTTAACATCAGAAGGCGTAAATTCGATTCTAGACTAAGGGATTTAAATGATCATTATGTGTGAATTACTCGAATTCTTCTGGATAATTAATTCACCCTGACAGAGAGCCTGCCTGTGATGTGGCAGACTTAATAATGAATTTGTCATTAATGACACATCCTAAAAATATTCCCAAAGTAAAAGGAAGAGATTTGGAGACATTGTTCAGTCACACTCTCTACTATTACTAATGGAATGAATCAGAAAATGTATCCTACCAAATATGAAAGGTATTAATTAAGTCTTTCATCTCCATTTGCATCATAAGCTCATCAAGGGCACAAACCCCACTCACTGGCAGATGATGAGCAACCAATCCTCATTGCATCAATGCAGATCATGATTTCTGGAGGTAAAGAATTTAGCTCACTATAAGCCAAGAGAGGTGCCCCACCACCATTTGTTTAAAAGGGATGTCACCTAAACCACAACTTTTATAAGACACATTTGAGGGTCTCACAAACCAGCAGCCCAAAATGAAAAAATCTGCAGCTGCATTGAGAAGACCCAAGAGGTGAAGAATTCACAGCTGTAATATAGCTCTCCAAGCTGATGCAAGACATCACTAAGACACTCTTCAAGGCACATTCTTGAAGAAGGCAAACAAAATTCAAAAAGGTTCTGAACTGAACTTCCCATGAAGAGTTAAGACAGAATACAATCAGATTTGTCCTGGTTTGATAAGGAATCCAAGGTGAAGCATGAGAGGAACAATGAATTTTGTTCACATCTTTTTACAAAAGAGTACTCACCTGTGCTTCTGGAGAATGTCATACAGGTAATTCAAAGTCACAGAAATGGAAGTAATTCTTTAAGTGTGACATAATTCTGTCAGTTATTCTCATGAACACTCAGAGACTGAGGTTCAGATAAAGATGGACAGCCCTTAACCCCTTTTATCCTGTTTACCAATTTCAACTGCAGTGCCTGATTCCTGAGAAGCAATTCTAAATACATTGTGGTAAAACAGAGCATCATACAGCAGCAACAGCAGAAACTGTGATGACCTTCGCCATGTTTACTAAAAATGTTGTAACATTGTTATTTCTTTTTTAAAGTATATAAAACTATGTATCTCTGAAAAGGTAATAAAATTTGCAACACAGTGATATATGTTTTGTTATCATTTACCAATGTACATGCTCACAACTGTATTTTGAAATATGACTTGAAAGAAAAAAGAAACAAATTAAAAACTTACCATGATGTTCAGTGAATCTTTTGTTCATGAAGATGAATGAAATGCTCCAAATAGTATGTGAATACAATAAAGATAATTATATTTCTGGTATTTTGGTCCAAATTTGAAGTTTCTAGCACTGTTAGTTCAAAAGTTATAATAATTTTACTAAAATTGGACAACAAAACACCTGGAACAATTTGTTTACAACACCTTCTAGAACATGTACTTCAGCGTGCAGTTTCTCATGAAAACTTGTCACAAATTAATCCTAGAAATCTTTCAGTAAGATAAAGGTAATTAATCAGTACAATTTTTGTTCAAATTTTGAAGTCCACATCATCACTATGTCAGTAATAACAATATAATAAATCATGGCTGCAACCAAGGTGAAAAATTATCCTGGACCCATTCCTCTTGAAAGCCTTCAAAGTCAGCTTCATTCTCCGAATCACTGTCGAAAAGTGCATGAAGCCATGCATAATCTCTTTCATCAACTTGATTCAATTCTAACCCGCCATTTAAGTCAATATTATCATCAGAATCATCCAAATTGTCAACTTCAATGTCGCTACCCTTGCTATCAACATCCATGTTTACATCTGAGTTGTCGTCCATCATTTTATCGATCGATTTTCAAGCAAACAATTTCTTTTCCAATCATTTTTTTTTTTTTTAAATTTCACTGCACATGCGTGCTTTAAACATTTCCTGTGTTGGTGAAAAAATACACATATATGTGTGATGTATAACACGTGTTTCTAGAGACGCTATACACATACGTAGTAGAGTACAACCGTAGTCGTATTCAGGATAAAATGGGATACTATGACCACAGGCGTATTCAGGATAGAATGAGGTACTATGCCCGTAGTCATATTCTGGATAAAATGGGTTTTAACAAGTCAATGGTATCCTCAAAGTAAACCTTTGGAATTTCTGGGAAGGCATGTGAATGAGAATCTGAGGGTATACATCTTGGAGGTCTCAGAGGTCTCGTGCCCATATGTGTTGGCTGAGTGAGCTTCACTTGATGACCAACTGAAATTTGTCATTTCATTAGTTTGGGAACTAGAAGATGTATGAAGCAAAATCCAGTATATTTGTGGACAAAGAAATGGGTCAAATATTGTTTCTCTTCACCAAAGATCTTATTACTTGCTCTTGGATACTGGGTCACAACCAAGTAGTAAGGTTTGGAGGAGGACCTCCCATCAGGTGTGTGTTAATATGGGTTCTTCTCTGGTTCCTCTTTGGAAATCACTGCTGGGCTCAGGGTCATTTGGCCTGCATGAAGTTTGTCTCTTTGGCAACCTGTTTCCTGACATCCTCAATGTGGCCATGAAATAGGAGGCTGGAAGACTAAGGGTTAAAATCTGAGGGCTGCCTTATGGTGATCTTTGATCAGCATGGGCATGGATGGAAATAGGAATGCTAATGGCTCCATAAGCTGGAGGTTAAGGGAAACAGTTATGGAATGTGGAGTATGTGTTGATATGCCCTGTTGAGTACACAAACTTTGCAAAATACTGGACTCCGGGGCATGTCTTATCAGCAGGGGTTGCAATGTTGGGATCTAGACTGTGGTCAGTATGCTGAAAGATAGCCATGAAGACCATGGAACAGGTATCTACATCATTGCAAACCCGACGCTGCATGTTGGGGAAAGATTTCCTGTTCAATATATAGTTTCAGATTACCAGGCCTGCAATATCTCTATCAACAGCTGAGACTTTGGTGTGGAAAAATGTCGCATGTTTGTTCCAAGGCTAGACTGAAGTTAGATCAGAGTCATCATTGTGAGATAAATGCCTGTTGGCGACAAGGTTCTCAGATTACTTTCTGAAGCAGCTCAACCAGCTGCAGTAATTACTGGAAAAGAAGACTGGTGTTCTTAGTTAAGAGATCCAAGTACATGTATATGGGAAGTCAACAAGTGGCCACTGACATGGCCAAAGGTGTAGGGCAGAACTAAAATGTTTGTGTGTTTGCATGTGTGTGTGCTTTTTTATTTGGTGTAAACCGAGGACATTCACAATATTACACACCAACGTACTGAGGACACACCTCCAACTGAGGACATCCTCGGTTGGAAAAATGGTAAATTCTTGCTTTTACGAACTATTTTAGCATAGAATAACGTAAAATCATGATTTGTAGGAAGGTCCCCATTTACACGCTTGGTGCTTGTTTGTGATTTTGGAGTGTATCTTTCTTCCAAAAGCTGGAGATACACACACCTGAAACCATGTCCTCAATTGCCCAGTGCAAAACTTGTAGAGAGATCTCTGCTATCAAATTACACATTGCAAAAACATATTATCTCCCTTTAGATCCAAGCATCAAATACCAACTACTTAGCTAAACTATAAGAAGAAAAGCTGGTGCATATAACAGTCCCTGGTATTTTTTTTTATATTTCATGCATGTGAGACAATAGTGTTGGGAAACTCATGATACATTCATACCATACATGTCTAATAAATGCAAATAAATCTACGACATGTACGAAAGAAGTACATCAAAATGCTATTGGAAATACGCACGAATTCATTGTAGAGTTGTACTGAAATTACCTAATTATCTGACCCATCTGTAAAGTTAAAACGTATTGTTTGTGGAGAGATTTTACACAAGTAAAGATATTGAAAAGACATCCTTGATATGCAAAATTTATTTTATGATTATTAAATGAGCTATATCCACCCCTATTAAATCATTTGCCTACATAGTATTCAAACAGGAGAGAACAGATATGAATCAAGTGAAAAATCCCACTAAGGTGAGATTGAATTATCACTAACTGAATTTGGAAGTTACACGCACAGAACTTCAGTAAATATATAGAAAGATAAATATATTATATAGAGGTCAAACATTTATCATCAAGATGATCAGTCCAAAAATAAAACATTTAACTACAGCAATATGCATTTCATTTTTGCGCTCTTAAGACCTGTGACTTCACGTGCAAGCAATCATAAACTGCTGAATGCATTCAATGTTCATTTAAATGTATATACTTGCTTCATCTGGTGATTTGATGACTTTGCTTAACATATCATGAATTTATGTTTGTATCGATAGTTCTGTTGCAGACAAAGTCTTATTAAAACAACACACAAAATGTAAACACAAGGTATCAATCTATATTGTTTTCCCAAATTTAAAGAGGTTTTAACAATAGCCAAAAAGTTCGGGATGTTCTACTGGACCAACTTGTATTTATAACTTAAAAGAACATTTATTTAGAGTTGCATTAGACTGTAATATTCTTACTCATTTAGTCTTTTTTCAGTTTGTTTTACACAAAAGGCGACGTGGAAAAAAACTGTTTAAAACTTCCAATCAGCAATACAAAACACCTTTACAAGGTACCTTGAATTAGCAAATGTATAAACTAAGTGATTTGGAAGGTGAACCGTGAGAATGCCTGTGAGAGAGAGAGAGAGAGAGAGAGAGACACACACACACACAGAGATTCGTATGCGTATTATGCATCAAAGAATTACTCTATTTTGTCAAAAAGCGAATAGTCATTGCCGATAAGGCGAGTTTCCTGCCATAAATGCTCAAATCCAGCCAGATGGTATTGTTACAAGCCAGGGGTAATTGCTTGACCGAGCGGTGTCAAACCCTGGTGCAATTCCCGCTAAAAGTCATAAGTTTACCCCAAATTTCCAAAGACTTCTATACAACTTCAGTTGTAAATCAGAGAGCCCGACATGTCCATTTTATACATAAATTTTTCACTAATCAATGCAAGACCACAGATCTCACAACTTGCCAAATATCTATCAACCGCACATCTGCATGGTTTCTCTTCATCAACTTTCCGTATCGTCAGCAGTTCACGCCGTAGAAACAATACAACTATCCCTTAACACAGGGAACTATTTTTACTATGCCACCTAAGCCAGTCAATTTATGGTTTCAAGGCACATTTCACCAGTACAACTGCATCACATTTGTCACCATGGCGACATAAACAGTATCTGCCAAGTCCCTTCTTGTTTATTCCTTTGTGTAATTTACCGGTCTCCTACTGTAAATACTGCCACTGCAGTCTCACCACCAATGTACACCACTAGGTTTTAATAGGGACTATGGTACTCCAGGGACACTGGTGCTTTTGACCTGAATTCACTAAAAGTCAACCATGGCATCATGTAAACTCACTAACACTTCACTCTGTGACGTTTGCTCCTACTAAATGGCTAATTATTCTGGGGCAAGGAATATTTTCATTGCACCGAGTTCCAATAATCAAACAAGTAATCACACAAATCTAAGAATTCCTTACAATGGGGCACTATAACCAAATGCGCATACTCCAAATTTATTACAGTATGATCTCCAAAGCGGTGGATTAGTCCTACTAAAGTCTAATTGGAGGACAATCAGTCAATCAATAAATTCATGTCAGTCAATAACAACAAGATATATATTCAAATAATAATGTAATTGCCCTAAAGAAAAGTTGTAGACAAAACCCTTAAGGAGGTTACAGTTACTTAATACTAGTATGTGATTTGGATTTGATTTTAACGTAGCTTTCACAATCTTTCAGTCATATCACTACGATGTCTGCAATGTGGCAGTTTATAGTGATGTTGAACACTAGGGCATCACGCCGCAGACATGTAGCATGATTTCCCACCCAGTCACATTATTCTGACACCAAGCCGACCAGTCCTAACACTAACCTCTTAATGCTGAGCGCCTAACGAGGCAGCTGTTAGTACCATTTTTATGTCTTTGCTATGACTCGGCCTTGGTTCAAACCCACAACCTCCCGCATCCAAGGTGGATGCTCTAACCACTAGACCACCTGAGCGGTTGTATTGATTGTTAAAACTGGACTAGATATGCAAACATGTCCTTGTTGGTCATGATGTACCAATGTCCACAGTCTCCGTGATTCTGTCAAATAGTATGTGTCCTTAGTTTGCATGGATTATACAGAATATTTGTGAAAACGTGTGTCCTCACTTGCGTTACTAAATTTCGTATTCCTTAGAATTGATAATACAGTTCCCTCCTTGAAACATCACCATTTGCTATTAATTTACTGCCTCAAACTGTATTTCTTTTCAGTCTAACATCGTCAGAACAAACGTTCTCGGAATGCAGTTCCATACCCGAGTCCTCGATATCCACCAAATACAAGAGAGAGAGTGTGTGTGTGTGTGTGTGTGTGTGTGTGTGTGTGTGTGTGTGTGTGTGTGTGTGTGTGTGTGTGTGTGTGTGTGTGTGTGTGTGTGTGTGTGTGCGCATGAGAAAATTCCCTCGAAATTTAATGAATCATGATCAAGCACAAGAAATTCATACACAGTTGATTTGCCATAAGCACATTTAAACCTTTTACATTTAATAACATCAACAAAAATAAATCTGATCATGTAAGTGCTTGACTTCTTGATCAACTTTTTCCATAATCAAGCACTTAGTTAATTTTTTTGCAATTCAGCAATGAAACACTTTATTGATTACCATACAATAGTTGTTAACAGTGTGTATTCTACTTAGCAAGGTTGTATAAATGTAGATATGCAGCATTTGGTGATATTATCTCTGCTTTAACATGCAGTTCTAATGCATATGGCATACTGCCACAACAATAAGAAATGATTTCTTCCACTGTGCCAATAATGAAGATAAACTACACATTTTATCTCTGGGAGCTATTGAGGAATACTGTTCTCATCTAAAAACTGCCCCCCCCACCTTCCTTAAAATTGGAAACTTCCAACTTAAAACTATAGGAATTCCCCAGCCTCATCCCCCCACCCCAAACCCGGTAAAAAATCCTGAGGAAAGGCTTATGAATGTGTTTTTGTAGTCAGAGGTATGGGGCAAAAAAAAAAAAGACTTCAATGATAGTAGAGATGAGTGAGTGGGAGAAGTTGGAAGTAGCTAGAGACAATAAATAAGGTGTGGAATCCATCCATGATGGAAATGTTAACCTATAGTCACTGGTTTTCAGTATCATCAAAAGTCTGAGTATCAGGTATCTAAGGAAACTGTCAGAACTGGAACAGGGTTGCAATGAAATCTGGATTAGTAATGGAACTATCCAGTGCCAGTCTGTGCTACCTTTGTAGGCCTGGTACTGGATTTCTTTGGAGACCTGATCACCCAATCCAGTGCTGGTTGTACTGTCCATTATGATTGAGCCAGGGGTGGAAAAGTCATGACTGGATGCCTGATCCCATCTGCATCTTGGGTCCAACACAGGGTATAGGTTGCCCAAGACAGGTCCACATGGGATGCTGTATTGTATCAGTAGTCAATTCAGTGCTTGTTATTATATCAGTAGTCTATTCAGTGCCTGCTATTGTATCAGTAGTCTATTCAGTGCCTGCTATTGTATCAGTAGTCTATTCAGTGCCTGCTATTGTATTATTAGTATTCAGTGCCTCCTACTGTATCAGTAGTCTATTCAGTGCTTGCTATTGTATCAGTAGTCTAATAAGTGCTTGCTATTGTATCAGGAGTCTATTCAGTGCTTGTTATTTTATCAGTAGTATGTTCAGTGCTTGCTACTGTATCAGCAGTCTATTCAGTGCCTCCTATTGCATCAGTAGTCTATTCAGTGCCTGCTATTTTATCAGTAGTCTATTCAGTGCTTGCTACTGTATCAGCAGTCTATTCAGTGCCTCCTATTGCATCAGTAGTCTATTCAGTGCTTGCTATTGTATCAGTAGTCAATTCAGTGCCTGCATGACTGAAGAACTGGTGGCAAACTGTAAGATTAGGTTGCTGTGATCAGGTGGGGTTCCCTGCAGTAGCCATCAAGAGTAGTGTGAATGGTACACTATATGCCTGCCACATATTAAAAAATCCTCATTGCAGATAACTTGAATTGTTGTGTGGAAAATATTTTTTCTTCTTTCATTCAAAGTGACCTTCACCCTCGACTTGAAGATAAGCTTCTTACTTATCTCAAGTGCATGCCAGCCACAAATTTTTGTACAAGTCTGTGATGTCAAACTAATGTTATTGTGCAAAAAAATAACATTCCCTCTTTTAGCCAGAGACCTTGACCTTTAAACCCAGAAATGAATAAGGTTGTTTTTCACCCTAAGTGCAAGTCATCCACAAAGTTCAGTAACTGAAGATGGTAGAAAAATTTAGCTATTGTAAAGAAACCATTTTTTCCTTTCAGTCACAGAGAGTTGCTTCCAATAGAAGGTCACTTTAAGTTGACTTTCATCTAGCAAGCAGATCATGTTTTAACACCTTTATAGCAAGACAAAAGATGTGGTTCAACACCAATTTTTTACGTAGAAGGGCTGGATATGCAATGTACTGGATATTTTCCTAGAACACTATGATCTCATAAGGCATCTGAAGATACGCATTAGTGTGGGTCTTACACCTTCTCATTTCATTCATATTCAGCATTCTTTACTTTCAATTATATTTTTCATGTATAATTTCCAAAATCTACTCTAACAATTATGAAATGAACTTTATGGCACAAGAACACAAAATATTAGATAATGATTAATCAAACTGATTACAGCAGAGCATGTTCAACATCTTCACAAGTTTCTTCTGTAACAAGAAAAATTAATATTTACACGATGGCAACAGAAAAAGTCCTAATTCCGAATTGGAGTCTGATTTAAACAGTGGATCCTGTCTTTACAAACCAAGATAAACGAAAAGCAAATTTTTTAGTTTAGTGTGTTCCAGTCTTCACAATGATAATTTTGCTTTCAGGCTTTCAATGAAATTGTTCTACTGATATGCATCTCAGTGGTCTCTTGGGGTTTGTTGTAAAGATATTTTTCTGTATTTCTTCTAGATGTGGTTAAGGATCATGATAAAGGACAGTCAGAGATCAAGATATATGAAGTGATATTACTTATTTTTCACCCCATCCCTTAATAAAATACTTGCTGACTATACTATATAATTTCAAACACTCCCATAAGCAACTCCCATACTAAACAAGATTGGGTGGGTGGGAGGTATGGTCTTTGAGAACTTATCAGTGGGTTTGACCTTGCCACTGATCAAATGACCATCATTTGACCTCTCACCTGACCCATGACTTGAATGCATGCTTTGTTCTCTTAAAGAGATAGCCTTCCATCTGCATATCAGATTCTTCATCACTGACTGGGAGAGTTGGTACATTTGGAGACAGATCCTGAAAATATAACACAACACATTATTTGTTACATATAAAGAAACACTTGCAATTGACTTTATTGATTTTCAATTGCAACAATTTTCATGGTTTTGAAAAAATAATTATATTATTGTGAAATTTAAATTCACACATTGGGGAATGGGTCCTACTGTTCCCATAGAGGGGTCATTGTTCATTGGAGGGCTTTTAATTTGTGGTTTGTGGCTACCACAAAACCCACTAAAACTGACACAATAAAAAAAAATAATTCACTGTACTTTGTGAAAAATTATTAAATTTTATTATTTTGTATAACTTCTCTCAGATAATTCAATTGTGAATTATCACTCATCAATCACGTATTGGTCTTCACAATGAACTAAGGACACTAAAAATTTGGTGCTTTTGCACATGTATTTTCTACACTTTGAAGTAAAATGTTATCTGATGAAATTGTTGACATATTTTATATCATGATGAACATGTACATCATTTACCTAAATGTGTAAACATACTAAACACCTTGCACATCTACCAGAGACATTTTTCAATGTACAAGTCTGTGACATTTTTCAATGTACCAGTCTGTGACATTTTACAAAATATTCTGTGAGACTTGAATAAATTATGTGAAATCTATTTTCATTTCCTAGTCATCATTACACTGATGCAAGGTACAAATAAACTGTCTTAAGTTCACTTTTACCATATGTAAATGAATTACTAGTTGTATGGATTATAGAGAATGCTTTATGTACTCATTTTAAATTTTGATCCAATTGCATACACCAAGAAAGCCATCTCCTAATGTGCCAACAGATCTGGGTCTATGCACTTTGTTAGGAGTAACCAGCAGAACAAACAATATAGACCAAGATCTGCTGGTGCACTAATTTGATCAGAGTCTTTATTATTTAGACTGACTTATAAGTATACACACAATAAGAACTGATATGTTCCTTATTACTGGTACATTCAATCTACATTTTCATCATGAAATTGTGAAATCATTTTTAAAATGTATTCTTTAAAATAATAATGATGAAAATAATAACAACAATAATAAATAATAATAATAATGTGTGATTTTTTATTTTTAATGTAGCTTTAACAATTGTAGTCATATCGTTATGATGTCTGCAGTGTGGCAGTTTATTGTGATGTAAAGCACTCAGGCATCATGCCGCAGACATGCTTCATCAGTTACATTATTCAGACACCAACCAGCCCTAATGCTAACCAGACAACCAAGCAAGCCAGCTACTTGAACCATATTTTAAAGTCTTTGGTATGACTTGGTTGGGGTTCAAATCTGTGACCTCCTGCACCTGAGGAGGACACTGTAAACTCTAAGACCAATGGTGTGGTTAATTATTTTTAGGAATAAATTTTGAGGGTACCAATAATTCAGCCAAATTTTTAGCTGATTCACATGAGGCTCCGGGGACATACATGTACAATATACTATACATCAGGGGTCTCAAACATGCGGCCCATCAAGCCATATCCTGTGGCCTGCAAAATGATTGGCATCACATGGTGTCATGAGAGATTACAAATGTGGTGTGGCTCTTGGGCCATTGAAAATGCCCTCATGCGGCCCTCAGGGTGGTTTGAGTTTGAGACCCCTGCTATACATGTATGCAACAGGTATAAAAGAAGGAATGGATGCATGTATTAATGAGTTTATGTCACACAAATATTTCACCTAAAACTTGCAATGTATATAAATATACTTCCTTTTTATATGTACATAGCTGATTCATATATAAACAAAAAAAAAACAAAGAAGAAAATGTTGGAATATCTGGTGAGAGATATTACATGTTCATAGGTACTTGAAATATCCTAATTTGAACATACCAAGATTATCAGCCTGCTTTTGTTTAAGTGGCAGCTGATCCCATTTAGATGATCATGTATACCATATATACTCTATAACATGTCCAGTGAAACTGCAAACAACAAAAATTCTGATTTGCCATAGCAAATTGACCTGCAGATCAGAGTCCATGTTCTTTGTTCAATTGATTACTCCTAACAAACTGTACAGATTCAGATCTGCTGGCACATTATGTGATGACAGATCTGGGTCTGTGCAGTTTGCAGTTGGACTCATAAGAGAGTATATATGGTATGTAAATATCTTTTTCAATGGTCTGGGTAGTTTTAAAAAGAGGGCTGATGCTGATCTAAAAGAGTACCGGTATATAGAGGCAGTGTCGCTGATTTTCACAAGCATTTCATTCAGGTAAAATGGTGCTAAATTATGAAGGGTCCAAATAACCTGAAATTCTTTAATCAAATGGCAGCCAGTTTAAAGAAGAGGGTGCCACTGGATTGGCATCTAATACAGTTCTAGTTGTACATTTCTGAATTTATATGACTAATATTAGTTTATATCAACGAAGTCCAATGTCAGTGATGCCCAATGTCAATGAACCGATACTATGTAACAGTAGTCCATAATAGGTAACATGATAGTTAATAGTTTCCCTTCATGCATTGGTAAATATTTCCAGTCTTTGAACAAGATTTTTGTGATGACTCTCGAGTTAGTTTATCTTCAACATACACTCCTAGAAGCTTATGGCATTCAACATGAACTACGTATTCATCCTTTACAGACAATCAAATGGGATTTTACATGGATAATCTGTGCAGACAATCAAATGGGATTTTACATGGATAATCTGTATAATCTTTCTACTACAACTGTAGTGGTCATTTTGGTATTTAGATACTGTATATTCTTGCTTATAAGTCCAGCCCAACTGCAAACAACTTATATCATGATTTGCAATAGCATACTGTGTCTGCAGATCAGGGTCAATGTTGTTTGTTCTACTGATTGCTCCTAAAAAACTGCTCAGACCCAGACTTGCTGGTGCATTATGCGATGGCAGATCTATATCTGTGCAGTCTGCAGTTGGGCACGTCTTAATAAGCAATTACATATGGTATGTTACATTCTCTTCACACTATTTCCTGATATGAATAAGATCATGCTCAACTATTCTTGGATCGCCTGGTAGTTTTGACTTGATCTGTGGAATGCTGCATCCTATGCTTGCATGTGAACTTTCAGTGTTCTCTGTATACAATAGTAGGTCATTAATGTAAAAGAGAAATAAGTGAAGTCTCTGGAGTAAACCCTGAGGCACACCACATTTTATACAACCAGGCCTTGACAGAGAGCTATTATGGCTGCACTTAAAAATCACCATGAAAATCTCAGGTTGAGAAATTTTATAATTCTGGAAGAAACATTCCTTGTGGGATGAAATTATGAGATAGTCTGAATTATTATTTGTATAGCTTTTTCCTCTAGTTTACTCTGTGAGATATCACAGGTCAGTGTAGGTTCTCTCTCTCTCTCTCTCTCTCTCTCTCTCTCTCTCTCTCTCTCTTCACATACAAATGCATATTAGACCAATTCTTCCTTATGAAATATATCTGTGTTGGCACAGCAATAAAATTCCTAGTTCAATTATCTTCAGCACTTGTATTAAATACAAGTCCTATGCAGACATAAATATCCTACATTCATCTATCTGATCCGAGATCTTGTTCTTCCTCTGTAAGCTCAGCCTAAATGGATTAGGGATAAATACCTCCAATCTTAATAAACTTTTAAATCCCTTTCCCAAATGTTGCTCTTGTTCTTGTTGTTATGGATTTAATGCCATTTTCCAGCACAAGATAGGCTATACATGGTGGACAGTATAACTGGTAGAGGAAGAATGTAGGAAAACCCCGGAGAGAGCCATCGACCCACAGGAAGTTACTGGCAAGCTTTCTCACATACCAACATTGGCCAAGCCCAAGACTCGAACCCACACACTAATGCCCAAATGTATTTTTATTTGATTTATTTAATGACAGGCATAACATATTGTTTGCCAAATCATGCTGAGGAAATGGGAGCTTAGTACCCTTCTCTTGGACACAGCTAGGCATCCAACACAGGTTGGCCTGGGCAGGTATCAAACCCATGACCACTGGATTATAAATCCAATGCTCCAAAATATTTAAGCAGTAGGATTTTATACTGAACAATAAACATAGAGCTCTAGGATGTTCATCTCTGGATTTTTCAAGAAGTTCAAGGAGTATTTTTTATATGAAAACTGATTTTTATTCATATGTAACTTTGTTTATTACTCTGTGTGCATGTGCATGTGTGTGAGTTAGATTTTTAATGTAGATTTTAAACAATTTTCAGTCATATCGCTATGATGTCTGCAGTGTGGCAGTTTATATTTATGTCTAGCACTGTGGCATTCATGCCGCATACAAGCTGCATCATGTCCCACCCAGTCACATTCTCCTGACACCAGGCCAACTAGTCCTAACACTAACCTCTTAATGCTAGTACCATTATAATAAGTCTTTGACATGACCCAGTAGGGGTTTCAACCTGCAACCTGCTGCTGTTTATTCTTGCATAAATGGGAGGGAAAAAAATACATATCACAACAAACTAAAAAAAAATACTGCTGCTCTGTCTGATAACTACCAGAGTTAATGTCTTGTCTTTTCCCAATTTTATCCCATGTTATTTTGTTATTTAATATCATTGAAACATATATAAATAAGAAAAATCCTGAATTTAAATGATCAGTTGTAAAGTGACACATGTGATAAATGCATGTCTGATGAAAAATATGAGTGGCAGAAGGAGTGGTAAAATGAGTGGCAGAACCTGTTATGACTACACAGTTGGCAACATCAGCATTGAAAAAAAGAACCAAGTGAGCCTAATATCACTCACCTCAGTATTGTCAGCTTGTCAATTCACACATATATTTTAACTGTGGAAAAGAAAGAACAGGTTGGAGCATGTAGCTGCCACACAACCAATTAATGTTGGTGTCACTTTTCTTGTTTTAGACCATACTTAAAATGGATCACCAGTTACAGGAATCAGATGTGAGAAGTAAAGGTACAAGAAGATTTAAAAATATCAGCACCAAGTGATTTAAAAACATGACATATTGCAAAGAAAAATATACACAAATGAAGTGGATGCACAGGTCTGTCCTTATTTCCTGGGACATTGCACTTGGGTCATAACAAGGAAACCACTGACATATTCACTAGAATAATTAATATATATACACTAAAAACAACCAAGCTTTCAAAGTGATGGTATAAAGCAATTTGATATAGACCATTCTCAGAATGTATTCATGTATTCATGTGACCCTGGGTCAACGAATCCAAAACGAGGCTAAGCTAGGCACCAGCTTATAGATTTGTTAGAACCAGGTGACCAAATTATGGCAGATAAAGGTTTTGTTAAAATTAAAGAGAAAATTATTTTAATAAAGAGATAAACAGAATATCCCATACATAAAATGATAAAATTTTATATTGTTTAGACACGATTCTTCCCTATTATGTTTACTTTATCTAATGTCTGCATTTACATATTGGGTGTTAAAATTCATCCTTCTACCAACACCACAAAAATAATATTAATTATAATCAATGAAGAAGTTCACATACATAAGGGACAAATTTGTGTGTTTGGGGGCAGAGTGATTTGATTTTTTTAATATATATATATATATATATATATATATATAGATATAGATATGAATGGCTTTCAAACAGCTTTGAACAAATAATCCTGCTGTTTTGTGAGTAAATATATAACTGCCAGTGTGTTATTGAAACAAAAAAAATGTGTTCATATGAATAAAATCGTATATCCATATTGTCAGTTGACAAATGATTCAGAAAAGAAAAAAATGTGTCATTTAAAGGGAAAATCCCAGTCCCTCCCACCCCCAGGCACTAAAGCAGCAAGCACCATAACAACAACCAGGTTGTGCACTTCTGATACAAATTAAAATGCAAGCATACTGACATGTACCCAAAACTATTTAAAGCACACCACAAAGTCTCAACTGGTTTGAGGGGCGTGGTTGGTTAAAAGGGCAGTTTGTGTCACTATGCACATTTTGTAAATGTTTTATTCTGACTGCGTGTTTTGACCACAGTATTGATTGATCATAGCTGTACATTTAAACCATACCTAATTAGAAACAAAATTCATGCTTCAAATAGTTTCTTTTCTCTATCGTTAACTTGTATTTTGTGTGCCGTAGAGAAAAAGGACACTCAAGATAGGACGTAAATCAACTTATGTTTAAGAGAATGGACATATCAAGTAAGTTTTCGTCATTATAATATATACAGCGGTAATTCTATAATATAAAATATTCTTACGTAAAAGGAAACAATCTCAATAAAATACAATACATCCATTACAGCCGCGATCAATATAATATATTCTCTCGCAAAAGGAATCTACATAATATATTATATGCGGTATAGACACGATCAGCCTAGCTTAGCCTTGTTTTCACGATACATTAATATTCATGAGGATCTCATTAAGAATGGTCTATACCAATACTATCGGTATATCAAACTGTGATCCACCCGATGATGGTCCAATAATATGCATATATAAACATTCTTGCACCTGTGTGCAGTGTGATCGGTAGTAAAGTTAATTAAAACAAAACAATGACTTAGATCAACTGTAAATATATTAAAATATTTTAATTATCGTCATTTTGCTTAGTTTCTATTAAAAACTAATCCATGCACCCGTAGTGAATGGTTGAGCATTCAGTGTTAAAAATTTAACCATGTGTTTGTAGTGCTCTAATTTCTTCATTAAAACCATTTTTATGTTTAAATCATAAGTTTTTCTTGTATTGATTTAATCAATCTGAATAAAATAGAAACTCAAAAAAGAAAACAATCAACTTATCAATATGCAAAGGTGATTATGAAACACTCAAAGCACAGAACTACATTTTGTTGCAGACACACTCAGTAGGGATGTGAGGAGTTCATTCACTCTGTCAATACACAGTTGCCTGTAGTCAATCTTAACTCCGTTCAAAGGGCAAATATTTGTATCTGTATGTGATATAAATAAAATATATGTATCAATGATATACCACTCACTGTATAAAATTTTTCATTAAAAGGAAACTTGGCAAGCCTTGTTTCCTTGTAATGAAAAATTTATACACCTCATCACTGATATAGCATACATACTATACATATAGTATTGCTGCTATATATATATATATATATATATATATATATATATATATATATATAGCCATAAAAGGGTGCAATAAATTCAAGCTGCCTTCATGTACATGTGGTATGACTGATATAAGTGAATCAACTGAAATTCAAAAAGTTCTTTGAACAATGTAGAGTCCATCAAATGGATTCTTGTACTACTGGGGAAAAACAATTTCCGCAAATTCAAGATAAGATCATTTCTTTCTTTTAACTGTGGAGTGTTTAAACCATCTCCAATATTCTTCAGTGAGATCAACATTTTCTAATCAGTTACAGTGGTGGACATGCTGGATGTCAGACTAGCATCATTTTTATTTAGGACCAAGCAGACATCATCAAAAGTCTTTTGGTGAAAATCCAATTTTATTATGACCATCCATTCACTGGAAGTAGCCACATTAGGATTTTCATTACAGTTGTTGTGGTTGTCATACTGGACATACAATGGGAGCCATTTTCATAAAGGATTAAATAGGCATCATAAGAAGTCCCATGTTGAAATATTAATCCATTTGTGAGGAGTAGGGATAATATTTTTTAGATGGCTATCATGATGGCCATATTGAGAGCCAGTTAAACTGACTCATGGTGACTAGTTGATCCTAAATGAAACTGATACAATGTGTCATTTTCATTTAGGATGAGCTAGACACCATGAAAACTGTTCCAATGAAAACCCCATGTCAAAATGACATTCCATTTAAGTCAAGTGGTGATAAGAATATTTTCAAAATGGCCACAATTTCTGCATTATCCATATGGGTGGTTAAGATCTGGCACCTAATTCATATGACCAACTAGAAATCATAAGAAATCTTTCAGTGAAAACATGTTGCTGATATGATCATTCATTCAGGATAAGTTACATAGCAATAACAAGATTTTCCAGATGGCAATTGTGGTGACCATATTAAATTTCCAAGGAGCACCATTTTCATTTAGGATCAACCAGACATTATAAGAAGTCTTTCACTGAAAACGATCATTTATTTAGGAGCTATAGTAATAAAAAGATTTTAAAGATGGCTGCTCTGGCTACCATATTTGACACTAGACTGGCACAATTTTCATTTGAGACCATCTATATATCTTGTGATGAAAACCCAATGTTAATATGACTTTCTGTTCATAATGTGTAGCAACAAGATTTTTCAAGATGGCTGCCAATTGGTCACACTGGACACTGAATTATTACCAATTTCAATCAGGACCAACCAGATATCATAAGAAGTTTTTAATTCAAAATCCTATGCTGATATGGCCATCCATTCTGGAGGAATAGTTTTAATAAGATTTACAAGATGGCTAGCTTGGCTGCTGCGATGGCCATATTGGATATTTGAGCAACACAATTTTCATTTGGTACTAGTTAGACAATGGAACAAATGTGTTTATAAAGTTTCATTTCAATCCTCAAATTAGTTTAGGAGTGGTAGTGATAACAAACTTGTACTAATGGATGGAAGGATGACACAATGACTGTCATACAAAGGTTGAATGATGGTCAAAAGACCATCCAATAAGCTCTTCTGGTCCATGATCAGTTGAGCTAAAAACAATAAACTCTATCCCTGACATCTATCCCTAAAAACGTGGTACAACATCTACCCCTAAAAAGTGGTACAGGATATTTGGTGTATGTTTATAATGTTTCATAAATTTGCATGAGTTTATTAGCAATGAATTAAGTATTCAGATTTGTATGGAATCTAAAGAGAAAATTCTAGAGGTCTGAAATGTATATAGATCTTAGGTAATGAAACAAGAATAAAACCTATGGGTTTTTTTGTGGACATTAATAAGTGTTTTAACCATTCATGCTATTCATTTGCCAATTTTCTTCTACATGTATATACCAATTCATTGTTCTCTGCAGAAATTTGAATACTGAATATGTAATTACAGTGTTTTCACTATTTCTCATGTAAAGCCCATAGTTCTGCATACACATCTCCCATCCATCCTGTACTGCCGCATGTATTTTATTTATGACTTGTCTCAATATTGCACAGTATCTTACATAACTAGATGGATCATGACCATCACATTATACATAGCAAGGTTTTCTGTAATATGAAAATATTCTTCATTTCAGACTTTTGGACTGAAAACAAAAGTTATGATCTTTCTTGTTACTTTTTTCTTTGGTAAAGGTGGATGATAAAAAAAAAAAAAATAAAGCAAACAAAAAATTAGTTCAGAGGAAACAAATGTGGAAACATAGTTCTAGATGCAAGGGGAAACTTCTACGTCGAACAAGGGCCTGTGGGAGCAACCAATTAATTATTAGTGGGTTGGGTGGGTCAGCTGAGAGCTTGGTATAAGGACTTGAAATTTTATTCACCTGATAAAGTGGTATATAGGGGAAAATGCAAATCAGAGCATAAAACATTTTTAACAATAGCCAGACTGAAAAAACAGTTTCAACCTACAGATTCCTGCATCAAAATTGTTGGTCCCTTACAGCCCACCCATATGACTAAACATCTATAATTACTGTAGGAAAAAAAACAATTAACCCAAGTCTATTTGTTTCTTATCTCTCTTTTGGAAGTTAATCTTTGTTGCTAATCTGACAGAGTCTTGTGGGAGCCAGAGGTTGCTCAGTTGCATAATATGACTGCAGTTTGAAGTCTGTAGAAAGCAAACTGTTCAGTCTTGTACATAATTACTGTAAGCTATGCAGACATAATTATTTTTGGCAGGGATGATTCTGGCAGCTGAGAATTACAGTACATATTCTCCCCATGAGCTGTGGTGACCCAGTGTTTATTGTGTTGAAGAGTGTCAGTTCAAATCCTCAGCACAGTACACCCTTTCCTATTTTGATGTGCCACAAAACATTCATTCAACATGTTCTCCCCATACTCTTAATGCAACACAGTTTAATTTTAAGCACTTATTCCAAACTCCATATTCATAATCCATGCTATCAGTAGTGACAATGGGTAGTTAAATGGTCTAAGTCACAAGCCTTTACAAATCACACACACATCTTCACATGAACTCAGCCTATGCTCAACCAATATGGGTATGTGAGAAAGCCTGCCAGTAGCTTCCTGTGGATCAGTGGTTCTTCCCAGATTCTACTACATTTAAAACAACTGGCCAGCATGTATAGCTGATCATGTGCTGAAAAAATTGCATTAAACCCCACAAAACCAAACCCAACCATGCTATCTGCACAAATTTGGCCATTTTGCAAATGTCTGAAAAGATAATTGCTTGATTACTGTGAGAATGCTACCTCAATCTAATCTATGTGACAAAAGACACTCTGAGTTAGTTTGGTCACTAAGAAATTTATTGCATTTTAAAAGACATCTTCACAACAGATAAATATGGTAAGACTCAGTCTGGTAACACAAGTTTTTTGTTTTGTGGTGTTCACAAAATACCTCATCTAGTTTTTAAAAAATGCAATTAGTTTTTTAAAAAAATGCAATTAGTTCCAAACCATGGAGATGAATACCAATTTATTAAAATGACATAAAAAAGAATTTAAGTTATGGTAACCTATCCCAGTTTTGTGGGTTTTCTGCTGGGTCTCAGTTTTCCTAAAATCATTCTCATGACCCAAGCTTTCAGCAGCACAAAGCATAAAATGTCGGGACAATGTTTTGCATCTGATGTACTGAAAAAATGTATAGAGTTTAAACTTACATTTCTCTGATTTTCAGCTTCCCAGCCTGAATTGAATAATTATATATTTTTTATATATTTTTTATTTTAAGAAAATGTACCCTGGCAATGTAAACAAATTCATAAAATGCTGATGGGAAATAGGATCTCAGACATAAAGAATTATAAGAAGTACATTTTCTCAGATAACATCTTTTGAAGATTTGCAGATCAGCATAACCATTGGTAAAAAAAAGAGACTCAATTTGCATCATTTAGCTTTACCTGACTTGAATACAAATTTACTTTCAGTGAATAAATATAATGAATACATGCACTTGGGTTCAAATGCAAACAATGTAGACCTGATATGCTGTTACATTATAATGTGCTGGTAAATCAGGGTCTCTGCTGTTTGTTCTACTGATTATTCCTAATAAACAGAATCTGCTGGCATATTATGCAACAGCAGATCTGGGTCTGTGCAATTTGCATTTGGACTTGACTTCATATATAACTGTTAAAAGTGTTTCACGGAAAAAGTACTAAAAAGCTATTGGTCATCATTCTATACATAAATTTATATATATATATATATATAAAACTTCCCTAAACCAGTTGCTCTCTAGTCTGGCTTCCTATACCGACTCCTATTTGCTTAAGGTTTTAAAATGGTTAAGAACAGATGAGAAAATAGATTTACTGAAAGTAGTTATTGATTTAAAATGTATCAAAGGAGATGGACTACATGACTAAATTATGGCTTAACACTTTTTCTACCAATAATCTAACATCAATTTATAACAAATATTTAGAATTACTAAAACCTTGCATTAAACAATTCAAAAAGGAAGTCTATAGTATTTGCGGGATAAAATATAGAACTCACTTTCTACTGAAATCAATCTTCTGATTCAGTCAAGCCCTTAAAAAAAATGAACATGTAATATTTTAATCCATTATATTAACAAATTATGAAGAAAAAAGTAAATCTGAGATTGAATTCTGGGATTTATCGTAATACTACTCTTAAAACTGATTCTTTGCTTGTTTTGTGCCATATATTTGTGTCTGTTTTTTTAATATATTTAACATAGCTTTAACAATTTTAGATTTTAGTCATATCACTATGGTGTTTCTATTGTGTCAGTTTATAGTGATGTCTTGCACTGGGGCATCATGCCATAGACATGTAGCATCATGTCCCACCCAGTCACATTATCCTAACACCAGGCCGACCAATCCAAACATTAACCTCTTGATGCTGAGCACCAAGTGAGGCAGCTGTCAGTACCATTTTTATAACTCCTTGATATGACTCAGCAGGGTTTTTATCCACAACCTCCCGCATCCGAGGTGGATGCTCTAATCACTTAGGCCACCAAAGCAGTCTGTCATATATTAGCACATTCTTAAGGGTATGGATAAATGGTGCACATGTGTCTGTATGTGAAGAGCTGTATAAATGTAACTACATCACACTTTTTTGCAAAACAGCCTAATGGCATATCTACAGCCTAATGATATAGTGAACAGCCTAATGGTATATCAAACAGCCTAATGGCATATCGAACAGCCTAATGGTACATCTAACAGCCTAAAGGCATATCTAACAGCCTAATGATATATCTAACACCCAAGTGGCATATCTAACAGCCTAGACTGGCATCTAACAGCCTAATGGTACATCTAACATCCTAACAGTATATCTAAGCATGACAGCTACATGCACATGAGAATAATGCATAAAGTCTTTTCAAAATGCAGTCATTGAGATCACAAAAAAATGCACTTAAATTCTCCTCATTTTAGTATATATTTGTCAATCTGTCTACTTGTAAATACTTCAAGCACTCCATCCCACCCACCCACCCACCCCCCAACAAATATTAACCAGAAATTTTGAGTCTCCTAAGCTATCTCACCCTCATTTATGCTGTGGACCATGTTTATAGATTCCATTGCTAACAGGTGTACAAGAAAAACACATTCAGCAGAATGGGTGTGAAATGTGGGCATATGGATGTCATTATGTACATCTATACTTTCTCAGGCTGTACTTTTTGTATTAGCACTTCAGTTCAGATCAAGCAATTGTTACTGTTCAAAACCAAACTTTACAGTTTCTGAGGAGAAATATCTGTGCTAACTGATATGAACACAAAGAAGTGCATATAAACACGAGGCCCACGTGGGTCTAAGATTGTTCACCTTACTCGCACAAGTCTAAAATCTGCTACAAAACAGACTGGGTAGATCATTTTAACTGAAAGACATTTATTGCTTGTTTATTATGAAAGCCAAACATTCACTAGGAAAGCCTGTAAAATGTCACCATTGGTAGAATATTTACAAAACCCTAGTTGCCAAGGAAACCACATGTCTGCTAGGGAATCCACAAAAGGGACAATTTAGTTAAAACCATACAGTCACTGTTCCATTTATCCAGATAAAAGGAAATAATTACTTTTCTCTCTCCAAATAAATGATGTACAAATGAAAATAATAAATTGTCTCAAATTCTGTTGGAATAACTGGGATTTTTTAAAATCATAATTGTGTATTTAAGAGCCTGACAAATAAAACATCAAGCATACAGGTAAAAAAAAGTAGCATTATATCCTTGTTTGCCAATAAAGAACACTTGCATGATAATGTTTCACTGTTCTTTCACAAAGAAAGAATTCTAGTTGCATCTGAGGTACATGTTTTTCTTTTTGTTTCTAAAAGTATGACAGTCTATTCATTATGCACATGTACAGCCATTGGCAGCAAGTCTGAGTGGAAATGTTGTCTATGAACATGACCCAGTTCCAACACTGATGGGGCCCCAAGTGGCCGAGTGGTCTAAAGCACTCATCGTTCTGGATCACTGCCTTCTCACCTCTGTCTGCATGGGTTCGAGTCTCAGGCTTGGCTAACGTAGGTATGTGTGAAAGCCTGCCAGTAGCTTCTCGTGGGTTGGTGGTTCTTCCCGGAGTTTTCCAGGGTTCTTCCTCCACCAGTTATACTGGCCGCCATGTATAGCCTATCTTGTGCTGAAATATGACGTTAAACCCTCCAACAACAACAACCACCAACACTGACATTATTTCACAATATGAAAACTGTCTCTGACAATCAATTTGAGCATCAAGGGATTTGTCATGTGACTGTCATGAGCACTTAGGAAGCAAGCATCTATACATAATTGGTAAAAATATTTCAAATAACCCATTACAGTGGATTTCTTTTTAAGTTCATTTAACATGTAATTTGTCAAAAAACCAAACAAAAACAACGGTGGATAAAATATTATCAAGTTGAGTCACAGTGGTGATCAATGCAATGGAAACTTTCAAATGAGCAAATGAATGGAAGTCACATCTGATTGTTTGCTGGATTTGACAAAATATATGGATGTAGCCATGAAATCTGCAATTGTGACAGGACATTATAAGGTTTGTGTTATTCCACAATGTCAAACATTATATTTCATCTGGAAGTATTCTGAAAGGCACATTTAAGCAACCATAACACGGGAACCTCAAGAAATACTACTAAGTGTCATAAATGTGCACAGTGATGCTGACAAACTTGTCTCTGTCAACTGCATGATTCTATGACATGGTGACATCAGACCCAAACTATCCATCAGTATCAGGGCAGGTTTAAGGGCTGATTTATCAGACTAGATTCTCCAATTATAAGCCCATGTCCAACATTCCGAAAAATGTACAAGATAGGTGCCCCAAGGTACACAAAGGCATGGCATCTAGGCTAAAACCATGTTATATCAGGGTGTCACGTTGTAGGAAAATCTGCTGATGCCTCCATGTATACATATATCTTCTATAGTTAATTCATCTAGTCTCTGTTAGACTGTAGTCAAAGAGCTAGTGTACATAGCCAGGATGGTTGTTGCAAATCGTCTGCAACTCCCTAGTGACATGAAAGAATTCAGACTGTGGGAAAATAGGAAACAGAGTGACCAGCAAGGCAGTTTCAAAGAGACCAACCATATCCAATCAAAACTAAGATATTCAAATTGAGGGCAAATTTTCTACGCAAGCAAGCCATTATTTTTGGACTAAATTCATTTTGAAATTAGAACAATGGTGAACCTAGCCAAGGGAGGATCACAGAAAGTTCAGATTGTACTCCGAGTGGAAACCTTGCTACTTGGAAAAGAGGAGAAGAAATTCTCATGGAATTAGAGGAGGGGATCTGCAAATGAAGGCTTCTTAAGATAACATATCTTCACCCGAATATTCATATCACTTTCATAAACTGGAATTTGTAAGATTGATACACTGTTATGCATAGTAGATTGTTGAACTGAAATCTAAGTGTATTGTGTCATTTGCTACTATGTTGCATCGTAATGTAAATCTGAATTTATAGAGATTTGTGTTAGACTTATGGACACGTATATATGGTATTTATATATTTATGTGTATCTTTCATAACTCGTAGGGTGGAAAATGCATTTGATTGCTACTGATGATGATAATTTACTATGTTGAGAAGTTAACAATTAGGGATGTGTATGCAGGTAGAAGGAAGAACCACTGACCAAAAGAAAGCTACTGGCAAGATTTCCCACACTGACCTAGTCTGAGACTCAATCCCACATGGACAGAGGTGAAATGAAATGGCAGTGATTGGTAAAGGCTAGTACCTTAGACCACTCTGCCACCCCAGGGCCCCAAGATAATGGCATTAAAAATACCCATATAAAAATTGCTTACAAGGATGGTCAAACTGCAAACAACACACACCCAGATCTTGCACTATGTACTTTGCAACTGGATCTGACTTTTAAGTGAGAATATATGGTACCAACTGTATAGTGTTATATTATGTGGGTGCTTAAATTTGTTGATATTAGTGGAAAAATGCAAACTGCACCAAAATTAAAGACTGTCTGCAGTATACGATTCTGGAGGCATCTTGTATTAATAGCACCAAATTAAATACTGCAAACAGATTGATACATATTAACGTGTATCATCGAACTGTGACAAAATGGGAAAGTGTGTCGGAGTGTCTCAAGTCTCTTGCTGATCAGGGAAAATAACTCATGGTACATAAAGGATGGAGATTATGACCCACAAGTTTATGGGTGTCCAGAAACAAATCACTATAAATTACTTTACATCATTTCTTTTAACAAAACTACGTCATCATCACAGCACAGGTATAGTTGCATAATACTTTTAAGTCACATATTATTCTTAAATCACATATTCTAAGAATGCAAACTTCAATCCCAAAACAAAGAATTTATATTTCCAGAGTCTGAATACTGTTGTACTAAAAATGTCTCTGAAGCAATCACTAACTCCGACCTGATTTGACTCTTGTACGTGCATAATTTTAGTCTCATTTTTAACCTCACTCTCACATGTCTTCATGACAGCTTCACCATAAAATGATGCATTTGATTTCTGTTGCATGAGTCTGGTTGAGCAAGACTACATCTGTCATTGACTATCTTTTGGACTGAATTTTGTTTCTGTTCCTCATCACTCAGCTATACGACAGTCCTCCTCTTGGAAGGTCACTTTAGTCAGAACTATTTATTATGGCCATCAGAAGCCTGTGCCAAGAATCTACCACTTTTCACAGCAAGACAAGGCCAAATAAAAAGGTACCCAAATGACCCTGTATCTTCCTGCTGACACAACAGTTCGATATGGGGGAGGGGGAAATTGAAAAATAAAAAGAAAACAAAATCAGGAGATAACAAAATAACAAAGGGATGTAACTGCAATGTATGATCAAAGTTAAATCCAGGATGTGAATGATGCTTATAGTCCTAGTTTATGCTTCATTTAAATCTGCTCGGACTAAAAAAATAAAGCAAAAGAATTATACCAACCTACCCTACCCTACATTTTTTTTTCAATGTCTCCAGAACCACACATTTTTGTTACTTGGCCTAACTATAAATGATTTGCTATGGAAACTCTAAATTTTACTCAGATATACCAAAATACTGCTAAGAAGAATGCTTTTTCTCCAAATTTTTTACATAAATACAATTATTTTCATGAGGACTTGGATTTGTGGATTGGAAAAGGCTCCCTATCATTTCCATAAAAATATTATTGTTAATTGGTCTTGAAATTTATGGCTGGGAACTGTGGCAATCCGTTTATAAAGCATCACACTCATAATCCAAGGGATGCCGGTCTGATATCCATCGAGATCAGCCCAGGTCAGCTGCTTCAGCGTATCATTGCCCCCATTTCCTCTGCATCATATAGCCAATAATATTCTAAAACCAACAAAAATTCAATTAATGGTTTCTACCAAGCATGAAGTCTATTAAAATAGGTACCAAAGAAAACCCAACAAATTCACAATAATGACATGTGCTAGTGTAATTTTGTATCTACTCTGATGTTATGACCATTATATGACCATCCAATAACCAATTTTGACATGCAGGGGGATTTATGATTGCCCTGAAAGAGCACATTTTCACATCACTTTTTTCTTTTTTACATCAAAATGAGATCTGGTATTATCTTACTTCACTTTGTGATATTACTGGAATCCTACTGGGTTGAGGTGACTGCTGAGTACAGTTCAGTTATTATAATGTGGTAGTCAGGGGGACCATAATTATAGACAGTAGTATAATAATAACAATAATAATAATAATAATAATAACAATAATAATAATAATAATAATAATAATAATAAAAATAATCATAATAATAATATAGCAGAACCTGCCTTGAAAGACACTCCTTTCTTCCAAAAAAATTATGATCTCACAAGACAGGGCACAACACTATATAATCAACAAATCTGTTCATGGAGAGACTGGTCTCTCAAGATAAGTGGTCTCTCAAGAGAAAAGTTCATACAGTGAGTGTGTGTGTATATATATATATATATATATATATATATATATATATATATATATATATATACAAATAATACTATCATACAGGTTAGAGAATGTTTAATTTGTACTCTACGGAGATTCGAACCCAGGTCCGCAGGTAAACAGCACCCATCGCCTTGCCTGCACACACCAGCCCATATTCCTTCACGACTAAGCACGCATCACCAAAAAATGATGGCGCTGAATCGGTGTTATATGCACTCGTGCATAGCACACACACTCGCATGACGACCTGGTAAATATATATATATATATATATATATATATATAACATTTTATCCAAATATGCTAAAATGTAAGACACAAAACAAGCATATAATAAATTTTAATAGTATTACAAAAGATCCCAAAACTCAATTCAACTTACATTTTTCTTCACTGTTTGTTAACGGATGGTTTTGATGTTGTTGTTGTTGTTGCTGTTGTTGTTGTAGGGTTTAACGCCATTTTTCAGCACAAGATAGGCTATACATGGTGGCCAGCATAAATGGTGGAGGAAGAACCCAGGAAACCCCAGAAAGAACCACCAACCCAGAAGAAGCTATTGGCAAGTTTCTCACATACCCACATTGGCCAAACCCAAGACTCGAACCCCCACAGACTGAGGTGATATGGCAATGATCCGTAACGGTGATCGCTTTAAACCACTCGGCCAGGGTTTGAAATACTGCATGTAATTTTTTTTAAAAAGTTAACTGAATCAAAAGATTTAATGTGAGCATAAAGTGGGTTTCATATACTGTAGACTTCCTCTGAATTCAACGTAAGATTTTGGAAATTCAAAATTTTTGTTCAAATTTGATTCTAGATTCTAGAAAGAAGACCTTTTGTAAAACCAGTTAGTCAGTTAGCCTGGAACATCTCCTTTGATTCATTTAAAAACCAGGACTGCTTTTAAAAAAAATGTATTCTCTCATCTATACCTATCCATTTAAATTCTGTGAACAAGTTCGATAATTATGAATCAAAGGGGGCCATTAGGTATTAACCGAGCTGCTTACTTTTGAAACCTGTGAATTATGTCTGGCTGGAAACTTTTATAATTTCTCCATATGGTTGAACAGTAGTTAATCAACAAATGTATATAAGCTGTTACGTGTAGGCTCGTACAAAAGTAACAAAAGAAATGAGTGACACCAACAAGCTTTGTAAATTTTAACAAAATAATTTATATCCCTAGAAAACAAGATAAAAATATGAAATAGGACTTTAGGTTTATGAATATAATCCAAAAATTAATTCTAGAATTGAAAAATTTAAGTCCTATCACTAAACAGTTCTAACTGAATCCAGGTTCGAATCTCTATGAAGTTCCAATATGGAAGACGATGATGTCAGATGAGGTCGTTGTACTGATGGCAACAATTCCTTGTTGAATCACAATTTATGATGTTTCCATTTAGAATTCCAGAATAAATTTCCACTGAATGTCTTTGTCCAAATATTTTATAAAAAGAAGAAGCACTTGTGTAGTTTTCTAGAGAATAAATTATTAAATCCCCAAAAATAGATGAGCTTCAAAACAAACTGGCTTCAACAATAAAACACCTTGAGCTCTGAGGTGTAAAAATTACGACTGAAAAATCTACTAGGAAAATGGCTGTTTTAAGCCTCTATTTTAGATCACATGGTGGCTCACGTGACAGGGCGACGTGATCACTAACTTGAACAGCGCAGTAAAAAAAATGCCAATTATCACGTAGGCAAGAATAGCCCTATCTAAGAATCAGATTCTCATGCTGGAAATGAATTTAAAAATAAAACCATTTACAACAGAGCTAAAACGCAGGCTGAAAATGACCTTGGTAATAGCCAATCATTTTCACTCGATGTTTACAAAACTATGAACCAAGGTGAGCTAAAAATAAAAATGAAGCAAACCTTTGCGTCAAAACAAAAGACTGAATTTACTGGGAAAAATATCAAATGCAGTAAAAATTATCATTACAACAAAATATAATGAAACAAAAATAAAATAAAAAGAATTTAAAACTAATACACAAGCAATTTAATTACTTATTCGTAACAAAGCATTCTAGAAAAAAATTCTTTGCCAAGTACTTCTTAAATTCTAATAAGCAATGAAATTGGAGATGTGAAGGACCTAGAGGCACTGTCCACTCGTTTATCCTTCTTAAGACTTCTGTCAAAGGTTACTCCTAACAGCTTCTCATCCTTTACAGTTTCAACTGCAATATTATCAATGTACAGTGATTTCTTTTTCCAACTTTGCATGAAAGATTTTTTTGGATGTTCCCATAGACATGCATTTTGTCTTACTTTCACTTCTTGTCATCTTATTCTGGTATGACCACTCCTCAACTGGCTTAAAGTCTGAATTTACCATATATACTCACTTGTAAGTCAATTCCAACTGCGAACTGCATAGACCCAGACCTGCCATCACATAATTTGTCAGCCGATCTGGGTCTGTGCATTTTTTAGGAGCAATCAATAGAACTTTTTGCATACATCCTGATCTGCAGGTGCATTATGCTATGGCAGATCAGGATCATTGTTGTTTGCAGTTTGACTCAAAAACGAGTACATATGGTAACTTGGAATCCATGTACTGTGTTATATGCAATTTACACAATGTCAAGGTTAACTTGTAATACAAAGGACTACTGTGTATAATCCGAATACCTGTACTTCTGTACTGTTATATGTAATTTACCTAATGTTCTGGGTAACTTGTAATACAAAGGACTCCTGTTTATAATCTGTGTTATATGAAATTTCCATAATGTTATGGTAGCCTGTAATACAAGGGACTCCTTGTAATACCAAAGACTACTGTGTATAATCTGTCTACCGGTACTACTGTACTGAGTTATATGCAATTTAGCTAATGTTCTGGGTAGCTTGTAATTATAGGTTACTGCACTTGTATGGGAAAACATGAACGAGTTTTTCGGATGGATATACTGCATGACCTTGGGAGTGGGAGTGCAGTATATCCATCCGACAAAATGAGTTCATATTTTCCCATACAAATGCAGTAACCTTTTTATTATATGCTCAACTTCTTATTCTACCCAATGCTTAATTATATAAACAAAAATACACTACAAGAAACAAAGTTACTGAATTTATGCTGTATTCCAAACTAAATACACAAGCGCAGATTCATCAGTACACAAGAACAACATTGTTAATGCGCACATAACTCCGCCCAGACAAATTTGAACTTAGTCGCGCCGCCCAGACAAATTTGAACTTAGTCGCGCACTAGACATCACTTGCAAAAGAAAATGGGATTTGGGTCTACTTAAAATTGAAATTCAGAATTATATTGTGAATGAATGCGCATTGCAACAACTATTCCATTTGGTCTGGAATGAACGGATTTTGGTATTTTTGTCAATTCTATGAAATTTCATGATTATGGACTGGATTTATCTGTGCCAATTCTACATGAAGTACATGTGATTTCACCAGCAAGAGAGCAGCGTGTTGACATCTGCAAGTGTGTTTCTGTTCTGTCATTGAATATTTGGAGTCATAATGTGCGAAAAATATGAATTCTTTCAATTGTAATTATCAAAAAGATGCTATGGAATATGATGTTCATTTCATTTTGAGTGCAGTAAGGATGTAATTGCACTTGGAATGTAGTCGAAATTACATTACAATTTTGAAATGTGTAATCAAGCTTTAGAACCCATGACATTTGGGTTTGCAGAACTAAGAAAGTATATTTTGAGGATATTCAGGATGTAAAACTGTAAGTATATTTTTTGCCATTCTTATTACCAGTTAAAGAAGACAAGTTTATGCCTTATCACTTGCATGTTATAGGGACCCAGCAAATGTATGACCTGTCTGGTGTCTATTGCTAGCCTAGATCCGAAACACTGTATCAAAAAAGTTAACACAGAATGTGGCAAAGCAGCTGGTATGTGGCAGTCCACGAAACATCTGCTTTAGTTCATTCAGAAACAAATTTAATCAACCAAAACAAAAAGCATCTACTACGTGAGTGTACATGATTTGTTTACAAAGTAGTTCCTAATACACTATTGGGCACACATGTCGTGTACATGAGTACAATATGAAGTGCACGTGAATGCAATATCGTAAAATATTGCACAATTCTGACAACGTAAACTTAACGGAGACAAATATGAGCATATAATAATACAAAGGACTACTGTGTATAATCTGACTACCTGTACTATTGTACTGTGTTATATGCAATTTACCTAATGTTCTAGGCAGCTTGTAATACAAAGGACTACTGTGTATAATCTGACTACCTGCACTATTGTACTGTACTATATACAATTTACCTAATGTTCTGGGTACCATGTAATACAAGGACTTCTGTGTTTAATCTAACCACCTTAACTATTGTACTTTTGCCCAATGTTCAGGGTAACTTGCAATACAAAGGACTTGTGTTTATAATCTGACCACTGTTTGCACTGAATTATATGCTATTTCCATAATATTATGGGCAACCTGTAATACAAGCAACTCCTGTGATTCAAGAGACGTAAGCAATGCAACACCAATAACAGTGAAGGATACATTTCATATTGAATATAAACCTCACAAAGTGAAATCCCTTTCATCAGTTTACAGACAGGTTACAAGATCGGAAGCTTTTATGTCATGTCAGTTAAGAAAGCAAAGAATCCTAAAAGAAACACTACTATGCAATAGATCATCATCTGAATCCTATGATTAAATCCAGAATAAACACACTTAGACTAAAATAGACTCTTTGGTTATTAGGAAAACCTGTTGACTCAAAGATATAAACAAGACATGGAGACCATTATGCCATTAACCTAGTGCCTCAATTTCTTCTACTTCCTAGAAAAACCAAGTTCTAAAGTTCTAAATGCACAGTGATATATTGACAGTGTGATGCTGCCCAAGCGTGGATAGAATTTATGGCAATAGGCACAGCACCTGTATAATGGAAACCAATTTTAATGAATGTGTTATTTTGTAAATTTTAAGTTGTGAGAAAATTCAAAATAGAAATAATAATTCATGCACCTCAATACCAAGGTCAGACTTCAAAATCCCAGTCTGACATCAATTACTATACTGAGCTCGGAATAAAATCAAACATAAACAAATTTTTCTGAAAATTCCAGGATAGGTTTGAATTTTTTTATTTCTGACAGGCAATGAAAATATTAATGAAAAATAAAGATAAAGTATTGTTTCTGGATAATTGCTGTGTTCAATTTCATTCTCTGATACAATGATACTTAAGTTTGTGAGAAAGAGCTTTCATTTAATTTCTCTCTGTCTCTGTCTGTCTGTCCCTCTCTCCCTCTCTCTCTCTCTCACTCTTCCATGTTTAGTGGCTTCAGCAAACGAGTATTTTGCATGTGCCAGCAGATTTACTACTGTTAGCAGAATCTTTCTAGCTCAGAAACCAGCAAGTCTTTGGGATCCACTCAAAAATGAATTCAGTTTAGCTGTGTATTGTACTAGCAGTACACCCTGCCGTTTAAGTATACTCACATGTACCTCTCGGCTGACAGGATATACCTATCAGAGTAGGTATAATAAAAATTCACCTTAAAGCATTCTGAAATATAGTTTAAACAAAACTATAGAGTTATTTGGGAACAAAATATGACAAGCTATCCCATTTCTACAACATTAGTCAGTCATTTCTTTAAGAAATTCTTTGATGTAAATGAATTCTCCAGAGTGGGTCAGTGACCCTGTTTTAGTGCAAAACACCTATATGCATCTAAAGCTGTACCAATGGCAACTTCTGATGCAACGGCTGAATATTAAAGGCTACTGGAACATGGTGTTTACTCATCAAATTAATCTCTTGCTAACAGGAAGACATTTGGAGTAACAGACAATATACAGACTGGTGTGGCAGATCAGTTCCAAGGCAATGGAGTTATCAGACCCTTGCAAAGACATACACCTTGCCAGTTGATTCAGACTACCCACCAGATGAGTTTAAACTAAGGAAAGACTACTGCAAGATGCCACTAAATAAACTACAGCAAGATACCACTAAATTAAGATGTACCATAAAACAATTAATCAGTATATGGTCTAAAAAGTTTGATTTGTCCACATGTAACAGGGTTATGAAACAGAGGATGTAACAAACAAATGGCTGAAATATAAACATCACTCAAGCATGAATATTAGATCACACTGACCTAATTTTGGTAAAGCTATGTTATCCTCCCTAGATGCATTGGCTTATAAATTATTATGTGTAGGTAAGCCATTTCAACTATGAAAAAGTAGGTCACAGTGATCAAGCTTTGGTATTGTTGACTCACTTTTGTTAAGATACATTCATATACACCACTCCCTCGATAACTCGCACCCTGATAACTCGCGAACCCACTTATAACGTGGGGTCAGGCATGGATTCCATTTTTTTAAACCAGAAAATACCAAAAACATTGATCCCTATTTCTTGAACTTGAAGAAAATCGCGATCAAAATTGGTAACTGAAACGTTGATGTATCGCTTGTTTTATGGTTGAAAACGGTAGATAGGACCTGGAAATTGTAATCAACATTTTGAAATTATCAACTTTTAATAAGAAGTCACATAATTGGTTACATTTACTTTCCAAACAACATTCGTAGTACACCGTAATTAAAGATATTCAAGGAAATTTTGATTAATGAAAATGTGACTTACGCCTAGTGTAGGCAGTACATTAATATTTAAAAGCCAATTAAATAATTTTTATTAAGTGAAATTTGTTTTTTATTTCTATCTTTTAGTTCCTTTTAAGTGTAATCATCATAAATGCAATATGTATTTAAATGTAAAATGCGTCAATCTGCCGTAATAGCTATGCTACAAGCGTTTCTCTGAGAACCTAATTGAGTGCCGACATGTTTTGATAACTGCAGAAGTATTTGTTGTATTGTTGCACTGAATTAAAAGCTTGCCTCTTTTGTATTATCATGTTAATTATGTCTTTTGAATTAAATAAAGGAGGTGGAATAAAAGAACAGTTAAAAGGTATGCAAATCCTACATCCTTAAATTCCAGCAGCCCCGGTCGTATGTCGGGTGAACTCACTTTGGTTGATCAATCGAACGCTGTTATAAATGTTGTTGTGTATGTAACATAATTAAACTACCTTCAATCAACTGACTCATTCATATCTGTGATCAAAGATAGCAAAGCAAGCAGGTGAAATGAATACTTCGAAAAAAAGAGCTTGGTTTCACAGATACGGATCATTGTGGGCAAGTGAGTTTCAGAGAATTCCTGAACTGGCACTTAGAGACATTTTCAAGGATGATAAGAAGTTTCACTATTACTTCCATTAAAATCACGACATCAATATTGTACTAAATGAACAATACAGAAATTGAGTTTCGACGTAGACGATGGTCTCATAAAATAAATGTAGCTAGTTTTTGAAAAAAAGGAATCTTGTTTGGTGGTGTATTGAAAGTTAGTCTAGTTCCCTGCTAATTTGGTTCCTGACTTAGCATTATACTATTATATACCACTCCTGGAACCAGACTAATCAACAAAACAGCAGTGACATAATACATGTTTTCGCATACACGTGATGGTTGTTGAAATCAGTAGGAACGATCTTTCATATGTTGGACATTTTGAAAATAAATGTTATTTATACAGAAAAACGCGTTAAGAATTATTATCGCGGTGATTGTAAAACAAGGATTGAGTCATTAAACAGCCCAGTTCCCTAACCCCCGTGCCCACGGTTTTGTCGATGTCAAAGCTGACTTTTTTTTAATTTTTAGTGGTCCCTCGGTAACTGGCGCCCTTGCTTATAGTGCAATCTATGTTTGTGGACCCCCGCTGTGCGTGAGTTATTAACAGAGAGGTGTATATCAATTTCCTTTATGTAGATGAAATACAATCCAAGATAATGAGGGTATAAAAATAATTTGCTTAAGATATTCATGAGCACAATTAGGTTACAGTGAACTAGTTTTAGTATGAGATGTATCCACCTATCAGTTGCCATGACTATAGGTCAAGAAAGTTTCAGCTTAATGAACAAATGGCTGAAAATAAAAAAGTCACTCAAACATAAAAATGATGTCAGAGTAATCTATTTTGTATGGTTGAATTGCACTCATTTAAATACATCCAAATGCAAATACTTTCCTTGAGATGCATCCACACGTCTACTGTCATGATTGCAGATGAAACAATGTCTTAGATATTGAGAATAAACCACTGGCCAAAAAAAAAGGTCAATCAAGGGTGAAATGGTATCACAGCTCTCTTGGGATTGCTAAGTTTTTCTTCCTGGGATGCATCTGCTTAACAATTATCACACATGCAGTTGAAGCAGGGTCCAAGATACTAAGGGCATAATGAATGAACAATGAAGTGAACAAACTATGAATATGAACAAACTATGAATGTATTACAAACCATGAATTAATGGGCAATACACTATATTTTCTCCCAAGTTCATTGGCAAGGGGATAAATAGACACCAGATATGATTTGCAAACAGGTTAAATAAACCCTTGAAAGCTGGTCACATCAACCCAATTTGACAGAAATCAAATCTTTCTCTGGGAGGATGCTCATGGTACGTTTGATAGCAGCAGCCAAAAAGATCTTGAAACTATGACCCAGATTTGATTCGCAGTCAAATTTGCTTGAATAAAGCTGGATATATACCACTGGTAAGATTGACCCAGTATTTCTGACACTTCCTTCAGATGCAACCCATATTGTTGTTGGTTTTATTTTATTTTATTGACTTTATCATGCTTGAATAAAGCTAGATAAGTACCACAGGTAGCACTGGCCCAATGTTTGTGAGTGACACACCTTCTTCAGATGCAATCCATTTTGTTCTAGCTGTTGGTTTTAATGGCACTTTTAAAATAATGGCTATATCATGCCATGGAAATGTGAGCTTAGTGCCTTTCCAAATGATACACCAAGGCAGCCAACCCAGGTTAACTCAGGCAGGTACTGAACCCACAACCCTTGGATGATCAGTCTGATGCTCTACAAACTGATTTACTGTGGTTCCCAACCCACATTGCAAGTTTGATCTATGTAAGTGTATTAAAATCAGAGTTTCATCCTAGATTAAGATAAAATATTTATATAATGTTAAATACATCCTAGACAGTCAATCTGTACAATGCACTTTCAACCCAAGATGCATCCACACTGAAACAGGTCTCAATAAGGGAACTGAACAATACATTATTTCCTTGACAGTGCAGACAAACTGAAGTTCAAAGAGATGCATAAACATACACATGGCTGGGCATGGTGAATAAAAAATAGCACCCCATTCTCAAAGGAGGTGTGTATTAACAGATAATGATAAAATTACTGCTTAAAAAAAGTGGCAACTTAAACCATTTTTATGATCTCTGAAAAAATAACAACAGGGTATGATCAAGTTTTAACATGGCTCTACTAAACTTTATTTTAGTGCTGAAAATACTTCAGGGTACAATTCTTTGGAGGTATACAGGTGATATCCTATGATCTGACTCGTACATTAACAGGAGTACCATACTGATCCTTGTATAAGATGCAGTTTAATGTCAACAATGTAGACTTGGATCTGCCATCACATGATGTCCCAGCTGATCAGGGTCTTTGATGTGCCAGCTTATCAGGGTCTACAATGTGACAGCTGATCAAGGTCTATGATGTGACAACTGATCAAGTCCTATGATGTGCCTAATGATCAGGGTCTATCATATGTCAGCTGATCAGGGTCTACGATGTGCCTGCTGATCATGGCCTATGATGTGTGTGTTACAAATAATTTCAAGCAGAATAGACCCAAATAATGTGCCTACTGATCAGGGTCCATGATGTGCTGGCCCAGCTGACCAGGGCCTATGACATGAGTGTTACTTATGATTTCAATCAGACAGTGTAGACTTTGACCTGCCATCACATGATATGCCAGCTACTCAGAGTCTATGATGTGCATGTTAATTATGTTGTTGTTGTTATGGGGTTTAATGCCATCTTTTCAGCATAAGATAGGCTATACATGGTGGCAAGTATAACTGGAGGAGGAAGACACAGGAAAACCCAGGAAGAACCACCAACTCACTGGAAGCTATTGGCAAGCTTTCACACATACCCACATTGGCCAAACCCAAGACTCAAACCCATGCAGACAGGTGAGATGGCAGTGATCTGTAATGGTGAGCACTTAAGACCACTTGGCCACTGGGGCCCTGTTAACTATGATTTCAAGCTGTGTAGACTCACATCTGCCATCACATGATGTGCAAGCTTACCACATTCTATCATGTGTTACTTGTAATATCAAGCAGACCAGTGTCATCACTTGATATGCAAGCTGATCAGGGTCTACCTTGTGTGTGTGTGTGTGTGTGTGTGTGTGTGTGTGTGTTATGATTTCAAGCAGATGGTGTATAACCTGACTTGCCATCTCATTGTGTGCCTGCTGATCCAGGTCTATATTATTAAATTGCTGGTGGGTGTGTCATTCACATGGTTAAATACAGTATTGGTAAAAAAAACTAAGCTGGTTTCTAAACAATTTCAAAACAATTATGGTACTTTACCTTGTCTGTATTGAATGACTAGGCTGGATCTGCTTGCTACTTATTACCTTAGTCATTTTATAAATCTGTGCCACCAGATTGAACCAGTACAATAACCTGTTCCAATTTTATAAACACTTTTAACTTGTTAATGCATTTATGTTGAAAACATGAAGCACAAAAGGTATGAAGTTCACTGGCACAATGTCTGATAACCTCTGCCAGTTCATGGGCACAAGCTTGGATATCCTATACCTTAAAAAATTTAATCAACATACCTTTAAACACCTGTTTTCACCAGGCTTGCAGGTGTGTATTACTACATTAATCTGCCAGACAAATTGTTTCCATTAAAATATAAAAAGCAACTAAAATTCAACATGACCACATTATAATTCTGACAAAGTGAGTAAAAAGTTCTTCACACTGAATCAGCAATACTGTATCTGTCTTAATATTATTTACCAGACTGCAGATTCTGTATTAATGTTAATTACCATACAACAGATTCTGTCTTAGTATTAATTACCATACTACAGAATTGGATTCTGTCTTAATATGGGACTGCAGATTCTGTCTTAATATTAATTACCATACTACAGATTCTGTCTTAATATTAATTACCAGACTTCAGATCTGTCTTAATATTAATTACCAGACTATAGATTCTGTCTTAAATATTATTTACCTGACTGCAGATTCTGTCCTAATATTAATTACCAGACTACAGATTGTCTTATTATTAATTACCCAACTATGGATTCTGTTTTATTATTAATTACCAGACTTCAGACTCTCTTAATATTAATTACCAGACTGCAGATTCTGTCTTAAATATTAATTACCAAACTTCAGATTCTGTCTTAATATTAATTACCAGACTGCAGATTCTGTCTTAATATTAATTACCAAGAGTGCAGATTTTGGATTAATATTAATTACCAGACTGCAGATTCTGTCTTAATATTAATTACCAAACTTCAGATTATGTCTTAATATTAATTACCAGACTAGAGATTCTGTCTTAAATATTAATAACCATACTGCAGATTCTGTCTTAATATTAATTACCAGACTACAGATTCTGTCTTAAATAGTAATAACCAGACTGCAGATTCTGTCTTAATATTAATTACCAAGAGTGCAGATTTTGGATTAATATTTATTACCTAAGTCCATATATATATATATATATATATATATATATATATATATATATATATATATATATATATATATATATTTATATATTAATTATCAGAGTGCAATTCTGGATTAATATTAACTACCAGAGTACAGATTCTGGATTAAAAAGGGATTCACTATAATATGAAGCCCATCAGAAGGTGATAAATTGATAAATGGGAAGAGTCATTTATAGGTAAAAATACCTTTACGGCTGCCACCCCACCCCCGCCCCCAAATTACCATATATAATCACTTATAAGTTAAGTCCAACTGCAAACAACATAAACCCTGATCTACCATCACATAATGTTCCAGTGGATTAGGGTCTATGTTGTTTTTTTTCTACTGAACATTATGCAACAGCAGATCTGTTTCTGTATAGTTTGCAGTTGGACTCAAGTTATATATATGGTAAGGAAATCGACTGAGTGTTGAAGGTCATATCAACAGACAAACAATTATATCTTGCCGATGCAACCGGTGTCAAGTTTCTTGCCTAAATTCTAAATAAGGCACTTGACCAAGCCTGGTCTGGGTATCATCTGAACCCAAACGCTGCTGGTGCAAGTCCAACACAACAAACAACTGATCCACCACAGCTCCCAGAAATAAACATCAGCAAAACTATTATTACAACAAAATATCAAAAGTGTACAAAATTTAATAAACATTTTCAGTTGTTATTTTTTTGATTCAAAGAAAACAATTATTCTAGGAAGGGCAAACTAATTAACTAACTGAAAACCATCGAAAAACAAAAGCACAGATGAAACCTCTTGCTATTACAGTGGCAGAACATAACAACTTGCAGTACAACCCTGCCCCTTTCCCCCGATTTGCCTACTGATATGGAAGGCCACTGCCATCAAAAATACAAAATTGAAACAAAAAAAGTAACTTTCAAATAACCCAAGAAAAACTGAAATAAACAAGCATGCTTGTAAAATAAAAAATATTAAAACACACACAATACTCATATAAAACAGAGCACAAACGAACAGGCAAATGTCAAAAGAAACAAATAAAACATGAATAAAATAATCAAAAACCAAATGAAATACTGTTATCTAAAATGATAAGATCAATACTCAAATAAAGCACAAACTAAACAAATGACAAAAGAAACACAAAATATCCTGCAAGTCAAAAAAGCAAACACCAAACAAACAGTATTAAAATGAAACAAACAGAACTCCTGAACCACTTTTGAGAGAGAGAGTGAGGTGTGGGTGTTTTTAGATTTTTAACATAGCTTTAACAATTTGAGTCATATTGCTATGATGTCTGCAGGATGGCAGTTTATAGCCATGTCTAGCATTGAGGCATCATGCCGCAGACATGTGGCATTATGTCCCATGCAGTCAAATTATTCAGAATCTCTCTTTATAGTGGTGAAGGTATAACCCTTGAATCGGTGAAGATTTTACACCATGTCTTCGATCTGTATATATTTTCTGCAGTTTGAATAGATTCTACTTTCTTTTCTCTGGCATAAAGAAGACTCAAGTAATGATGACTATTATCCCCTTCTCAAATAGTTTACACAGTTCTGTGAATCAGAACATTTTTTCTTCATTAGTATTTGTGTCTCTCTCTCTACTCTGAATGATTGAAAATTATTAACAAATACAGACATTTTATCCTCATGTGGGGAGTTACAATACTAATGGAGAAAAATGTTCAAATTCGCAGAACTGTGTAGCCTAATTAAGAAGGGGATGATAGGTATCATTACTTGAGAATTTTTTGGTGCCACAGAAAAAAGTAGAATATATTCAATCCGGTGACAATATACACAGATTGAAGACTTGGTATAAAGTCTTCACCAACTCAGAGAGTTTTATGTTCATCAATATTAGAGTTTAATTTGTTATGATTAGTATGTGAGGGAAAACTAGAATCCAGGAATAATCCATGTAGCATTTTCCCCACCCCCAACCCCACCTCAAAAGAGGTTAAGGATTTAATGAAACCACAAGCAAATACTTTCAAGGCACTCAACAATACAAACTTGTTATTTTATGAGGTTCTTATGAATTGAACCAAATTGACAAATAAAGCCTACCTACACTAGAAACTCTTCAAAATAACTGTGTTCAGTTATATTGCCCTAGTTAATTCAAGGGGAAATCCTGATGCTGTCAATGGCACAGAAGTTTTTGGAGTGGACAACAGCAGCCTCGATTCACTTGTACTACTTTTTGTGGTACATGACAACAAATCAACTGCGTTATTTAACAGCCTTACAACGTCAGTTATATCATTTTGTCTCACCTTATGTGCCATGTTCAAAATGTTTTGCGCTCTTAGTTCAATAAATGTAATCTCCCCTTACAATGCAGTGGCACCCTCTGTTTGATTTGTGTTTTGTTTGTTTCTTTGACATTGTTCTGTTTCGTTTGTGACAGGTTTAGTTTATTTAATTATTGATTTTATTGTTTTAAATACCATTAGTTTCATTTGGTGTTTCTTTGTTTCATTCGTGTGTTGCTTGTTTCTTTTGACATTTTTCATTTGTGCCTCATATGATTTATTTGAGTACTGATCTTATTGTCTGAGCTTTCATATTTTTATTTTACAAGCGTGATTGTTTTATTTCAGTTTTTCTTGGTTTCTTTATAGTTACTTATTTGTTTACATTTTATATTTTTGGCGGTGATGGCCTTCTATATATAAAGTGAATGAGTAACAAACAAGCTGATCCCTGCAACCTGCCAAGATCAGTACAGTGTATATTTTCTCATTTAATATATTGCCTAATAGTGTGACTTCACAGCTCTATGTGTATCTTAATCTCCTTTATAAGAACCAATAAATTCTCTCAGAAGAACTTTTACTGAACTAAAGTTTTCCTTCTGAAGTGACATTTTCCATCCATGCCAAGACATATCTGAGCAACTTGGTTGGTAGGCATTAACCTTGTGAGTGCTGAAGTCCATTTCGTGTTGACTATTTTTCCAAACAAGTCTCATTTCAATCTCATTTTTGCCCATGTCAACTTTATGAGCAAAAAGAAATACGTTTTCCTCAAAAATTCAATCAAAAAGAGTTCTGGAACCTCACAAACTAAAGGTTGACAAAATCTGCAAAAGTGGTACATAGAAGAGAAGTAATCAGTACTGAAAACTTCATGCAATTGTAATAAAACCCAAAATTAATAGCTTTGGTGATATTTTATCTGAAAGTTTCTAATAAATTCTCATGTGATAGGGTTGGAAGTTTTATGAATCCAAGGCCTCACTGTAACTAGCATTTCTATTTCTAATATCGGTTTGATACACAGTCAAACCTCTCAAGACCAAACGCACTGATGACCAAATTAAAAGTTTTGTTTGTTGCATTTTTTTAAAGGCTAACTTTATGCACAATATTTTCTGCACATTTTCAGGTGGCACAAAAAAACTTTTGCTGTCCAAAAGAATGTAGTAGGGACATTTGATATGATTCAACTGTTTTCCAATTTTCTTGTCTTGTACATAGCCATATTGGATAGAATCCACATTTCAAGATGTGTTCTGCTTCTGCAGTCTAAAACAATACAAGCAGAATCTTTATAGCACACACACCCCATGGACTTATGGACATTAATCATTTGGTTTAACAAGTCTAGCTCTATGGTCTATGTAGTAAATGAGAACAACAGGCATTTGTGTTTATGCAAATTAATTAAATGATTATTTACAGTACTTACAGTTTTAGATTTTGAAAATGCTGATGATATTAGAGACAAGCTAGTAGATTAGGTCACTCTATTTAGCAAGAGCAATTTATATATAGATTTAAAACTAGTTTTAATTAACATTTATATTTTGAGGGAGAGGTTGAAAATGAGTTTGAGTCTGATCAGATATGTTGCAATCATTTACATGTTTTCAAATCAACTTCCGGACAACTCATTAGTGAGATATAAATGTTTTTGTTTAATGTAGGAAACGCAGATTCTGTGTACCAGAAACAATCAAGCCAGTTATAGAAATATGATATCAGGATGTCTTCTGTGAAGTCCGCAAGGCTGATATATATACAGAGGCAGAAATGAGCCATAACAGCCCTTTTTAGCGCTCAAATTGCCCATTTAATATAAAGGGATTCCATTTTGGCTTGGAGTCCCAATTCAATTAAACCACTACACCTGATTTGATCCTTTGAGTGCCGTTCAAAAATACAATCTTATTCCTAATATTGACAGAAAACAGTTACAGTCGCTTTGACATTTATAACAGTAAATTAATAGGGACTACTATTATGTACACTATGGTACTAGATTAAAATTTGACAGTTAGGAGATAAGAAATTTTTTATAACTGCTTCAAAATTGTGCTAATTGCACAGGTGGCTTACACGCTATTGGTCTTAGGGTCTGTCCATTAGTACAACTGGACTGAATTTGATCAATTAAGTGTGGCCTGGCGTTTCAAGGGCATCGCCGTGCACCCCTCTCCCTGGGTCCCTTTCCTCCTTTTCCTCTATCCGACATTTAAGTAAGCAGTGCGACCATCGCACATTAAAGCGGGGTTGTAGTGGCACCATTCCTATAACCTGACCAATTAAAAATCCTGACACCCAGGAATTAACGAGTCGCAAAAGTGCTCGTTTACACAAGCAACTATAATTTTATTCATTCATTCATTAGTGAGAGCTTTTGAATTTGTATTTGGTACAGTGAAAAGAAACCATTAAAGAAATATGTAGCCTGGACATTTGTTTGTTGCTCTACCAGCTAATTCCCCAATGTAGCTGCTGCCTACCCTACACATCCACAACAAGTATATGAAAATTATTTCATTTGGTGTCAAAAAAACAAACAGGGAGGGAAAAAATGTTCCAGCAACTAAAGTAGCACCTTTGATAATGTACTGTCCAACACATAAAAAAAGCATTTTTCTCATCTTTACAGGTTGGATAAAATAAATGACAAAGAGACACAAACTTGCATAGATTTTTGTATTTGATTTGTATCCATCTACCAGAAAACGCAGCCAAACATGTTAAAACTGTGCCAAGTGTGCTTTTAAAAAAATCATGCCGTGTTCGTAATCTCAAACTACAAACTCTGCTATATAGTTAATTAGAGATCCTAGTTAATTAGTGATCCTGAAAATCTATGCTACAAATGCACTCGAATTTCATTATGGTGTAAAATAAAAAAAGAAATTAAAATAAATTAAGTATGATTTATGAATAAATTAGGCTTCTGAAGGAATTAAAGGCTGAACAATGTATGTACTTTTGGTACTGAGAGTATAAATACATGTATAATGGTCCCTTATAAGCAAGAACAGTGACAGGTTCCTTGGGGGCTTGCATTGTATGCAATGTGAGGAAGGCTAAATATCACAAGCAACTAACAATGGAAAACCAGCATTGGAGTCTGATTAACATATTAAGATTCACACATAAACACCACCAATATCATGTCAGATTAACATGTTAAGATTCTAACATAAACATTACCAGTACTGAGTCAGATTAACATGTTAAGATTCTAACATAAACATTACCAGTATCGAGTCAGATTAACATGTTAAGATTCTAACATAAATATTACCAGTATTGAGTCAGATTAACATGTTAAGATTCACACATAAACATGACCTGCTAGCTGTTGGTTTTCTTTTGGGTTTTTTTCATAAGTACTGATACAAGCCCCTGTGACTACTGCATGCTCAATAAAACTTTTGCTTGAAAATGAGACATAAGGTCACCTATCTTGTGCAAAAGAATATAAGTTATGGACAAAAAAATATTGTAAAACTTTGTCTGAAAATTACAATGCATCAAACAATAATTTTAGTGAATAATATTTGTTGTCAAAATACTAAAACAGGGATGAAAACATCCAGAAAACAGGGCACTAAGCATATACATGTATATAGGATTCACTGGCACATAGTGATGAGTAAGTTTAGGCTTCCCACAAAATGGATACAAAATAAAAGCATAAAAGGTATAATCTTTGAAGTAGAAAGTAAATTTTTTTCTATAACCTAACTCCATTAGGCACCTCTTAAGACATGCAGAACAACACATTCTAATTCACCAAGGACACAGAGGGAGTTCATTTTATGAAAGAAAGGAAATTTATGACCAAAAAACTATTCCACTTTCAAAGGGATTTCAGGTCCTTCATGTTTCAATCTTGAAAGGTTTTGTTGATTATACTTAGAACTGAGAAGACTGATGCTGATCTCTACGTTGTCTTAATCAATTTACATCATGGTACTTGAATAAAAACAGTTGGTAAAGATAAGATATATCTAATATTCTTCAACCCTGTATTTCCATGGATATTTATTGAATTCATAAAATAAACATGTAGATTCTACTCACGTACATTCTGCTAACTATCAACTATATCTCTATTTTAAATATTTTGCTTTTCGTAAGCTACATTATCTAAAGAGCTTCCTTGTGTAGATGAAATTATAGGCAAAAGACGTTTCAAATTTCAGTGCATTAATTGCTTTTCCACAAAACATACAGATCATAAAATATGACTTATTTCTACTTGTTATTGCAAATAATTTTTACTTATAAAACAGTTGATATGCATGTAATTTGTTCCATATGAAGATTTTGTAAAAGAGATTAGTATTTTCCAACTCTGCCAGTATGAAAAAAATGCACAGCCAACTGCAAAACAATAATGACCCCTATCTGCTGTATGTATAATGTTCATATGAAATTACATTCAGAAAGCACAATATAAACCCACCTGTCCATGGGCTACGCTCTTCATATGAGCTAATAGATACAAGGAACAGTATCAAGCCTGATCCACCTGATCAAATCTATTCTGTTCATATGAAATTTAAGACCAAAGTGAAGAGTCTACAGCACAAGGTCTACCTTATTTATATTATACAATAAACAGAAGGAACAATGTAGATCCATCAGAATACGGTCTATGCTGTTCATATAAAATTACAGATAGAAGGAACACTGTGAAGCCTGATCCACCAGATCAAGGTCTGCACTGTTCATATGAAACTACCGACACAAGGAACAGTCTAAAGTCAGATCCACCAGATCATTTATGTCAGGGGTCTCAAACACGTGGCCCGCAGGCTGCATGCAGCCTGCCAAGCGGTATCCTGTGGCCTACAAAATGATTGGTGTCACAAGGTGTCATGAAAGATAAGAAAGGTTGTGCTGCCCTTGGGCCATCGAAAATGCCCTCATGCGGCCCTCAGGGTGGTTTGAGTTTGAGACCCCTAATTTATGTTGTTCATATGAAATTACAGATTGAAGGTCAGTGTAAAGCCTAATCTACCAGATCAAGATTTATGATGTTCATATAAAATTACAGATGGAAGGAACAGTGTAAAATTTGATCCACCAGACCAAGGTCTATGCTGTTCATATGAAATTACAAATGATGGAAAAGTGTTAAGCCTGATCCACCTGATCAAGGTCTACACTGTTCATATGAAATTACAGACTGAAGGAACACTGTAAAGCCTGATCAACCAGATTGAGGTCTACACTGTTCATATGAAATTACAGACTGAAGGAACAGTGTAAAACCTGATCAAATGGATTGAGGTCTACACTGTTCATATGAAATTACAGACTGAAGGAACACTGTAAAACCTATCAAATGGATTGAGGTCTACACTGTTCGTATGAAATTACAGACTGAAGGAACACTGTAAAACCTGATCAAATGGATTGAGGTCTACACTGTTCATATGAAATTACAGACTGAAGGAACACTGTAAAACCCTGATCAAATGGATTGAGGTCTACACTGTTCGTATGAAATTACAGACTGAAGGAACACTGTAAAACCTGATCAAATGGATTGAGGTCTACATGTTCGTATGAAATTACAGACTGAAGGAACAATGTAAAACTTGATCAAATGGATTGAGGTCTACACTGTTCATATGAAATTACAGATGGAAGGAACAGTGTAAAGCCTGATCCACCAGATCAAGGTCTCTCTGTTCATATGAAATTATAGATAGAAGGAACAGTGTAAACCCTGATTAACCAGCTCAAGGTCTGCACTGTTCATATGAAACTATAGAGAAAAGGAACAGGATAAAGCCTGATCTGCCAGTGACAACAGCTTTAGGTTCAAAGCTGTCTGCATGCTACACTAAACCAAATACAGTCAGGTTTATAACAACTTGTAGAATGCTATATCCTGCATGATCTGCAGAAGCATATTCCAAATAAACAAGATCAATAGAGCATGGAAAGTAAATTACTTTGACCTGCTTTTGCCGGTGATGAGCAGTACCCTCCATATCAAGTTTAATGACTGTAAACGCAAGAGTCCGAGAAACTGAACTAAATGCAAAAACTTAACATTGACACATATGCCAACAACATTGGTGCCATAAACTTACAAATTCATTCCAAGTGCAAACTGTCATCTCATCAGCAAAGTATAGCCAAGATATATGATATGTACTTGCTTACAAGTCGAGTACAACTACAAACAAAATGGACACTAATCTGCTGTCATATAATGTGCTGGAGATCAGGTTCTATATTGTTTGTTCTTCTGACCACTCCTAATGAACTGCAAAGACTCAGATCTGCCAGTGCATTATGCAACAGCAAATTAGGGTCTGTACACTCTGCAGTAGGATTTGATTTATAAGCAATTTTATATGGTGTCTTACTCATAATTGATAGACATAGGAATACATAAAGCAATGGATAGAAGAAGAGCAAATCATTACTGTATATACTCGCTTACAAGTAGAGTCAGATTACAAACAACAAAGAGTCTGATTTGCTGTATCATACTGTGCCTGCAGATCAAGGTCTATGTTTGTTCAACTGAATACTCCTCACAATGCACAGAATCAGATCTGCCAGTGCATTATACGATGGCAAATCTGGGTCTGTGCAGTTTGCAGTTGGACTGATAAGTGAGTATATATGGTACATTTGCAGAGGAGGCAATAATAATTGGGCTTCCTGTAAATGCTGGACAACAAATGTGGTTTTTATTTTTTAATGTACCTTTAACAATTTGAGTCAAATCACTATGGTGTCTGCTGGATAGCAAGTGCAAACATGAAAAATAACTTGTATGGAAATACAGCACACATGAACTTCATGCATTTATGCAGCAGAAATTTTACTGATATATGAGGAAAAACAAACCCTCCAACATAAAATATAACTTTTGATTATAGATTTTAACTTCTGACTATAGATCAACATCTATCTGTTATTAACCCATTGGCATGGAATATCATTCTAATTATCATATTCCTTCTCGTAATCAACAATATTCATTTAATATGTTGTTTAATTGGCTCGACATGCATAGAAATGAAAACTTAAATAATGTGCATTGCAATTCATTTTAGCACTGTTAAATGCATATCAGAAATAATCATAAAAACTTTACCAATTTTAATAAACAAAAGTGCTTATCATCTAGAATATACAATCCAGGCATGAATCAACTCTATGGCAAGTTTCCCAGTACTAGGATAGGCTTAAGCATCTATTCAAGAACAAGTGACCTCTGTGTGGGTGCATAGGGTAGCTTGACTGTCTGCATCTTAGCCACATAACTGTATATACCTTACCTCTGGATTAAGCCACTCTTCATTGCAAAAACGACAGTCATAAAATAGATGTGGTGCTGTACTGATGTTCTTCTGGTTTATGCATGAGGACTTATATTGCGGAAGAAGAGTTTTGTGAAATGTGAATAAGGTAATCCAAACTGAGTACAGAATTTTTTAAAAACATTGTGCTGTTTGAGATATTTTCATAATCATTATTAAGTACTTGATGCAAAACATAAAGGTCTTATTGGTCTAAAAACATGATGAAATAAACAATAACATAAAACTGGTGTCAAAATCTATTCAATAGTTTTTGGAAAATACAAAGTAATTAAATCAAAGAAAGGAAAATGGCCTCGTAATCATTAATAAGCAAAATACTTTTTAAGGTATACAAAATTATCAGAGAAAAAATGTTGTATTTTTAAACGTAATGAAAAGAATGTGCTTAGGACAGCTCAATTTTTAAAGATCAAAATAATACCCTGGTTTCTATGAAGACATTTACATGTATTTATCACTCTGAGTGAAGTTTTACAGTTCGTAGTTTAATTTAATTTTACATATCAAAGTCATTAGTTCCAGTAAATATATACAAAAAAGTTACACATTAATGATAAAAATAATTCCAAATGATTTATGTGAAAAAGCATAATAGAAAGGCGTTACTATGGAAATTCACTTTCGTTATTAAAAAAGGTTTAATCATTGCTGTGAGTAATTCTAGCATTAAATGTTGATTTAGCAATTTGGCTAATTTTTCCATTCATTTTACCATATATACTCACTTATAAGTTTAGCGCAACTACAAAAACTGCACAGATCCAGATCTGCCATCGCTTAATGCACCAGCAGATCTGGGACTGTGCAGTTTGTTAGGAGCAATCAGTAGAACAAACAACATTGACCCTGATCCACTAATGCATTAAACTAAGGCAGATCATGATCTTTGTTAAATACAGTTTGACCTGACTTGTAAGCAAGTATATATGGTTGTTACTGCTAGTTTATATGCAGTAATCAACCTGTTTTTGTTTATGATATGCATGGATCTTGCAAATTGTTTGTACAGTCGAAATCTTCACAAGATATATTTTATTATTATAGTTATTATTATTATTTTTAATATTATTATTATTATTATTATTATTACTAATGGCTCATTTTATGCTTAATGTAGTGACGTCATCTACACAGCCTATTTTCAAAGAGCGTTTTCTTTAAATAAAAAACTTCAAATGACAGGACTCTTTTAAGTTCATAAGTTTTTATGTGTTTTCTTGTAAGAAAATTGCTTTGCAAATGTTCTTTTTCTGATAATTTGCATAACAAAGCAGAAAATCTCTGCCTTAAATAATATGTTAGGTAATACATATCAACTTCTGTGAAATTTTTTTATTTCTAAAGAATGTGCATCTTATACACTTTATGTAAAACCTGTTTTTTGTCTATCCATTTTTTTTTTACCTTCACCTTTTCAATTATTATGACCACAGCTCCACTTTTGATAGCTAAGTTTTTAGTGGGAAAAAAACGCTAGGGTCTTGCTTGAATGGTCACTTCCATCTGGGTCATTTCTTGCATGGTTTCTGCTGCTTGTTTCCATTTTGACAGAGTTATGGGTCTTTACATTCCTAGTGTCATAAAGATGTCTTAAATTTCTATGACAGCTTGGCCTTGAAAAACTTCACAAGGATATATGTGGGTTTGGCTTTAAGCAGATTTGCATAATCTCTATTTTTAACTGAGTTATTGCCCTTTGTCATGTTAAGTGGTGCATTTAATTGGATCAACCACTGGTAATATCTGGATAAAGTTTTTCTGGCAAATGCCATCAACATTAGTAGTACCACACTATGACACTGTTCATGTCAGCCGTAAGTGGACCAACCAAATCACTTATCCAGCCTGCTCCTGGAGAAAGCTGCCTATGCCCATTATAATGTTAGGTTACCTACAATCTGTCTTGAAAGACCATCCCATCTGCCAAAAAACTATAGTCTCTTAAATAAGGTGGTCTCTCATTACAGGTCATAATATGATATAATCAATCAATCTCTGCTCTGAGGACCTGGTCTCTCAAGACAAGTGGTCTTTCAAGACAGGTTTCACTGTATTTTGACACATATATACACTGCTTACAAGTCCAAATGCAAAATACTTAAAACCTACATTCTCACAAAAAAACTGCTTTCAGTATGGGACCAAGCCCATTTTTTAGTAACTGGGGTAGCCTTTTATAGAGATAACTCCTGCAAGAACAGAGTCAACCTTGACTCTATGACCCCTCCATCAATATTATTGGGAAAGATTTTATCCACTGATGCCATTGTTAGAATCTTTGGAATACTGAGGGGAAGCATGTAAAGAATAGCTCTTGATAGAATAGAGAGTGACAGGAGTATGATCAATGCTTGGAAGGTTGAAAGAAGACAAGCTTGATGAGATTCTCACAAGAGATTATTTATTGCTTTAGGCATTTTATCCCTATCACTTAACCTTAGCACAGTTTTTTTTTGTCACTGATGCACAACCAAAAGTAAAGAGCGCAGGCTCAGAGCCTTTATCACAAGTCACTGGCTGCCTGTGCCAAGATTTCTTAATTTTTCATGTGTATGCATAAACAAAATTATATAATTAACACAATGTACAAATCTCCTACACACCAATGAAAGTGCCAATTTTATTGATCTATAAGTGACAACAACTTTTATTGGCTCATTCAAATAGTGTGAACGGTCACAACAGCAAAACAAACTAACTCATTGGTTAAGCTGCATATTTATGAGAAAAATGAAAATTTCCACATGGGTGGCCATAGGTAATAAGAAAGTGTTGTGATGTATGACATAACATGACTGATGATTGGGGTCTATCAGTACAGAATTGTTTTTTCTGTGTACAATTTCAATTCATCAACATTACACCTTACCTGGTCAGCTGGCATACTATGTGAAGGTACAGAGTCTGCGCATTTGCAGTTAACTAGGCTACATGTAGGTAAATACAGCAAATGGACAAAGCCTACAAAAAGCATGTTTGCGTGATGGGGTTGGCTATTTCCATTTATCATTTTAAGAAAAGTTTTCATTACCTATTACATGCTCCTCTTTTCAAAAACACAAATTATGTACTTGCTTTTTTGTTGTTCTGAATGTAATTAGTATATTACAATCATAAGAGAAAACAACTTCAACTACCACAGGCATCATAACCTTTAGAAATGTGCTGTTCAGAGTATGGTGTGTGGTGAAGCTCAAGGGTAGTTTACTTTGATCTCTTTGAAGAATGCAGTAAAAGTCCAGTGTAATATACTAGCTTTAAGCATTCTTTCAACAAGTACTCAGGTCAGTAAGGTTAACATGCTTAAATGTACATCCATCTATCACTTCAAGAAACCCTTTCTTCTCTTAAGTACTTTTTGAGTTTTTAGAGCTATTACTTGATAATTTATCATCAGCAAGTTTTTGTGACTAGCTTGTTTTTCTTAAGGAGCCACACTACAGCTCCTTTTATTTGTTGTAGTCTCCTTACATTAAGCATGAACTGAAGAAAGTCCGAAGAACTTCCATTCCTATTATAAATACTGATGGGAGATATTCTGTAAAGAAGGGTTTGAGCTAGAAAAGGAGATTAATTGAAATAAATTAATTAATGCTTAATTAAAGCATGTAAATATGAAGATGTCTCTGAATGTACACCCAACTACATGCCTGATTCTTCTGACATCTAGGCGCAGCCTCACACATGTATAATCCTAAATAAGTAATCAAAACCCTGCCTTGAAGTATAAACCTAAAGTTTCAATCTAATATCAAAAAATCTAATCTGTTACAAATGATTTCTAAATTAAATCTAACCAGTCAAAGGACTTTAGGTCAAACTTACAATTATACATTTCAATGTTGCGTATCAGACAGTTTTTCTGGACTTTTTGATCACACATTGAAAGTAGTCTTCATACAGCGATTAGCTATCTAGACAACCAATTATCCATAAACAATTTTGGTCACCTGCTAAATATGGATAATCCATTTTTTATTGTAGTGTGAAAACTGGAGTCTGGTGTACAGTATGGTTAATCCATGTTTGACTATTCTGAAGACTTGGGTCTGGTGTACAGATCTAATTGTTAAAGATGCTATAAAAGGTTTATTATTTTATAATGGATGCAAGGTTATACCTTGTAAATATTTTGTATGAACACAGTTCACATCTCATATATGTCTGAAAAAGCATCATTAACCAAAACAAATTTTCACTGACAGACAAAGACAATACATTATTCTTTCTACACTTACTCATTAGACACATGTCTAAAGAAAAGTCAATACCACCAAGTGAAAAAAAAAAAAACAACCCAGGGCAGGACAAAGTTTATGCAAGGGTAAGATATCTTGCCCTCAGAGCAGCCTTTGGTGTTTTAACAGCCTTGCTATATAAACAATACAATATTTATCTAAGATAAGTTAACCCCTGCACACTCAACTGATGAAAGGCAATATACAGTACACCAGTTACAGAAAAAAGATAGCCAGTACAGTAAGTACATTATGATCTGATATAATATTGCATGAGATACAAAAAAGACTCTGAAAACATGGGTAAGTAATTTCTTACTGGTAGATTTACCCATACTTGTAGACTCAAGTCCCATATTTATCTTGGAGAAAAATGTGAGACACATAATGAAGTTTTAGGTATCCGCATCAAATCAATGTTCAAGTTTTTGCAAGCCCATAATTCCCCCCCAAAACAAGACACCATATCCAAAAGAACCCTTAATTTTTAAAATCTGTATCCTGATCTGATTTGCTAGCAAGATTTTATTTTCAGATGCATCTGCACTCTCATCTTAAATTATCTCTAAATATATGGATGCAATTATCAAATTGAAAAGAAACTAATAAATAACATCTGTTTATTTGTGTGGGTTTAATGCCATTTGTCAGTATATGATACATGGTGGCCAATATATAGGAAGAACCGGGGGAAAACCCCAGCAAGAACCACCAGTCCACAGGAAGCTACTGGCAAGCTTTCTCACATATGCACACTGGTGAGATGTACGAGTGATCTGTAAAGGCAAGCCCCTTAGACCACTCAGCAAACCGGGGCCCTGATAAATGACAATGTGTAATAATGTAATTGAGAGGAAACAAAATGCTGACACACTTGGAACTCTTCAATGAAAATTTTTGGGGGATAAAACTTGAATATATAAATTGGATAGTTGTAAAATAAAATTTTCTTTCTAAATGCAACTATCCTGAGATTGAAAATGAGAGCTCTGGCATTATGAGTTAATATCAATCAACATCATCCTATTACTTACTATCTTCTAAAATAGAGCCGACCCAAGGTAAATAACGTCTAGGCCTGAAATATTTCTTGGCTCAACCCAACTATTGGTAACTTCAAATTTGCTGACTCTGCTCATTCCAGTATCAATAAACACCATTAATTAATATAATCCAGGTAATCTTTTGATGTAAACCATGTTAAACTTTCACTGCCAGTTTCTTTAACCTATATAAAAGGGCACACTGCTAGACTGAATCCAATGTGCCTTTCACACATTCCAATATTAGTAGTTTTTTCAGCCAGATTCCCAACTTTGGACCTCCCTAACCTAATAATAATACAGCCATTTAATTCATATCATTACAAACTAGAGATAATTAAATTTCTTTTTCCAAGTCTCATAAAGTCAAAACTTAATGAAAAATTAATTAGTTAACTGTAGGGGTAGGCTAGTAAATCTCCCTTCTAAACAATGAATGCTGTGTAATTGAGATTTAAATTGGATTCATTTATGCCTTTACGGCCCTTTCACTTCAAATAAATGCTGGAGTTCATCTAATTGTACTGAAATACAAACTTCAACTGTAATGTGTGGGAATGTTGCAAAGTTCGTTAACTAATTTAAATTTATATAAGAGAACACTGATAGAAATTCTATAATGATACAACAATTAGCACTGATTATTTAAAATCTATCCTAAGGTGTAATTTAGTTTTCCAGCAATTTGGAAAATATGTTTACTGTAACTGTCAACTGTCAAACACAAACTGCAATTAGGAGCTGTCTACACAGTGATTGTGCAAAGAAATCTCATTTAATATTTCTTGTATATCTGTCCTAATTTCTCCACATATACCTATTTTTTGTATGTGTGTAAGTGGGTAAGTATGTAAGTCTATGCCTTTTTAAGTTTTTAAAGATGCTATTCTTTGGAATGTTTAGGGTCATTAAACCCAAAAATCTGAATTAATAAAAGTACAGAGTGGGTGGCAATTACAAGATAAGATTTAGGATTTCTAATCATCAGAATCCATTGTAGATGACTAGACTTCCTTATTCAAACTCCTAATGCTGAATCATACCCTCTTCATTCATTCCCATGTTGCACATACTGAGTCACCATTTAAAGAGCAGGTCAATTAGGTATAAAACACTCAGTTTGAAATTCTAGAATTGCTACAACTATTGGCAAAATAAGCCAGAGATTGTATGGAATGATAAATGCAGTAGCCCCTCACAATTAAACCCTCAGTTTACCTCTGCCCTCATATAACACCCTATCTGTAACATCACACAGTGTGCTGAAAAATATAAAAGAATTTGAAATCATCAGTTTCATTTCTTTTGCCAGATTGGTCATGGTGATATTTCTTTTAATATATTTTTGTGAGATTAATTGAAATGTAACACAAAAATCTAACTCCGATCCAAAAGACCACATCTTGCAAGTGTGTTTGCAATAAAAATCATTTTGTGTAAATCTACAGATGGCATGTAATAATTATCACGACAACCATTATTGTGTGACTATTTGATACAATATGCAGCACATTTTAACATCTGGTCAAAGTCAAGTCAAAGGAAATGGATGACCTCAGAAAAAAATCAGATCTCACTAAATGTACTCAAATCATGAAATATTTTGTAAGATTTCACACACAGACACTAAAAATATCACACACCATAAAATTTTTTTAGCTTTTTTACTGTTATTTTTATCTACTGTATTTCATTTTATTTTAGTTTGTGACTAATGCGAACCTATCATAATATTTATTTTGCATCATTATGTACCCTACAAAACATTTGCTTTTTTGTTTTTGTTGGTTTTAATGGAACTTTTAACACAATGCTGGCCATATCATGCTGAGCTTTTCCCCAAGGACACACTGTGGCAGCAGACCCAGGCTGGCCTTAGCAGGTACTGAACTTGTGATCTTGGATGACAAGTCTGATGCTCTACCAAACGAGTTACTGCATAACCTTATGGTTGTATCATACCTTAGTATAATGTGGTTATGTTTATAAAGCAGGACTCTTCACTGATGAGCTTGAACAGCATTACAATGAGGTACAATAAGTGACAAGTTTTCACTTGATAAACAGTTACTGCTAACCTATTAAAGCAATAATCACTAAGTATAACTGTTTACTGTGCAGCATTTTGCTGCCTTGCAAAATATATTATCTTCGGGTTACATGAATCACCTGACATTAAAATGATGCATTGCTTAAATAAATTTCTGAATTGCCAATAGCAAAATTATAATTAATTCACATTGTAATGAATTTTCTTTTCATGTAAGTAACAATATATCTTGACAAATTAAACACTGCTTCACATCAAACCATCTAAAGCAGCCACCTGCACAGAAAGACCACCTGTGTAAAAAGGCAAGAATTCCACAGGTCTCATGTATAAATAATATAAATTGACTTGCATATAAACATGCAGCACCTGCTGGGAAAAACACTTCCATATTGCCCCTTGTGTGGTTACAGAGTTCTCAGAAATTGAAGATAAAGTGGTTAAACACAGCACTTAATTCTTCAGCTGTTAAAGACACTTCATTAATAATAATATGCAGAAAGTACTGTGTATGCTTTCAATTAATAGGAAATGTACTGAGTATACATTCTCTTTTAAGGCATCAAATTTGTCCCAAAAAGTCAGTCATGTGGTTATCTGGAGCCTTTAAAGGGTGTGATGAATTGGTATGGTTGTAGTAGCAATACCAGTTAGGGTAAAGTTGCTTTTTGGGTTTTTTTTTTTTTTTTTTTTACAATCCCAAGCACCCTCTGCCATGAAATTACATTTGATTCTTACAAGAAGAAGCTACTGTGATCTCACTGCAACTTATTTGGTGATAGTACCTGTTTAATAAAAAAAAATTGTAAAACTGAAGTAGATACACATGGTTAAATGTTAATCCATATTTAAACATCATCCACAATTAATTGGGGGGGGGGTTAGCCCCTATAGTACCCATGTATGTCTGTCTGTTACTTGTAGCGCTGAAAAATAGCTTTATATGACTCTAAATGTACTATACAGCTGAATAGCTTTATTTCAGCATTAACATTTACCGTATTTACTCACTCATAAGACAAGTCAAACTGCAAACAACAAAGATCATAGCATAATGGGCCTGTAGATAAAGATATATGTTGTTTGTTCTAATGATTACTCCTGACAACCTGCACAGACCCAGATCTGCCAGCACATTATGGTGGCGCTCTACAGTTTTGTATTTTGCATAGGGTTAGAATTTTAAAGAAAAAGAATTCCCCCGGGTTTCCTCACTAGTTATACTGGCTATTTAAAAAAGACCTTGTATATCTTAGGTATTGTTAAAAGAACCTTTAATTCCCTTTATTTTGGTGTATGATTGATGGTGTAATATGGGTTATAGAGTATGCAGCTTGGCCTTGCTCCAGATGTGTACCTTTCAAAAAGTGCTTCCTCCACTTGGTCATTTTCACTTCCTGAACTTCAGAGGTAAATTGCAAAAAAAAAAGAGCCGATAACTTTTTTTACATTTTATATATTTGGTAATTCATTCATTGCACTTTCAGAAGCTGGTATTGTCTAGTCTGGCAAAATTCATTTTCCCTATGTTAATAGCTGCTAAGGAGAGTGTACTTTAGACAAATTCAGGCTGATTTTTGGAGCACAAGGGAGCAGTCATTTTAGTTAGCAGTGTGCTAAGATCATTTAAAATTTCCAAAAGTACAATATCCAAAGAAATGTCAGCCACATTACATCAAAGTAGCATAGAGGTATGCCAACATTCTCTCCAGTGTGCATGCTTTAGATGCAAACAACTTCACTTTACATCCGTCACTCTCTCAAAAGTACATAATTACTGGTGAGCGCCACCATAAAGAGCACATAGGTATTATTATTGTATGATTTAATTTTGATTGTATGGCTGAAATATTTAAGTTGCAAGCATCAAAACAGTCCTTTTGAATAATTCTCCTGTATTTCCCACCACAGAACAGTAATTATTAGTGTCAGAGTCTCAAACAAGTACAGCCCCCTCCACCTTATGATAAAAAGTGAGCTATTTTAAAAATGTGCATTACATTTTGTCAACATAGCAACCAGTGTTATGCTGAAAGATGGGAACATGAAACTAGCCATAATTATTCCTGAGATGTCAACAATAAATTTTACAGTTTGAAAGGGATGGAACAGATGAGGTTCATAAAGGTCAAAGGTCAAAGGGTAAAATATTTGCTTATTGTTTAATATGGAAGAAAGCAAACTTGCTTTGTCATCATTTATTTTTTAATTTCATTGCAAATAAATGAAAAGAAACATTTTCACTATATATTTCTTTTACTTAATGCAACAGTTTTAAATTTTAGTTGACTTTATTCCTATTCTCTAAGACTTCTAATTTCCCCATAATTTAGGTCACTACTTATACAAACATGTCTCATGGCAAATTATGTAAGCAAGAGCATATAAGCATAATTTGCTTATTTTCATGCATGAAATCAATGTACCATTTTATTCAGAACATCATACATAATGACATGAAAATAAGAAAAATAATTGCATAAATGTTTATATTTGTTTTAAGGTGGCGCTCTACAGTTTCATATTTTGCATAGGGTTAGAATTTTAAGGAAAAAGAATTTCCCCGGGTTTCCTCACTGGTCATACTGGGTATTTAAAAAAGACCTTTTATATCTTAGGTATTGTTCAAAGAACCTTTAATTTCCTTTATTTTGGTGTATGATTGATGGGTGTAATATGGGTTATAGAGTATACAGCTTGGCCTTACTCCAGATGTGCACCTTTCAAAAATGTGCTAGCTCCACTTGGTCATTTTCACTTCTGAACTTCAGAGGTAAATTGTCAAAAAAAAGAGCTGATAACTTTTTTTACATTTTATATATTTGATAATTCATTCATTGCACTTTCAGAAGCTGGTATTGTCTAGTCTGGCAAAATTCATTTTCCCTATTTTAATAGCTGCTAAGGATAGTGTACTTTAGACAAATTCAGGCTGATTTTTGGAGCACAAGGGAGCAGTCATTTTACTTAGCAGTGTGCTAAGATCATTTACAATTTCCAAAAGTACAATATCCAAAGAAATGTCAGCCACATTACATCAAAGTAGCATAGAGGTATGCCAACATTCTCTCCAGTGGGCATGCTTTAGATGCAAACAACTTCACTTTACATACGTCACTCTCTCAAAAGTACATAATTACTGGTGAGCGCCACCATAAAGAGCACATAGGTATTATTATTGTATGATTTAATTTTGATTGTATGGCTGAAATATTTAAGTTGCAAGCATCAAAACAGTCCTTTTGAATAATTCTCCTGTATTTCCCCCCACAGAACAGTAATTATTAGTGTCAGAGTCTCAAACAAGTACAGCCCCCTCCACCTTATGATAAAAAGTGAGCTATTTTAAAAATGTGCATTACATTTTGTCAACATAGCAACCAGTGTTATGCTGAAAGATGGGAACATGAAACTAGCCATAATTATTCCTGAGATGTCAACAATAAATTTTACAGTTTGAAAGGGATGGAACAGATGAGGTTCATAAAGGTCAAAGGTCAAAGGGTAAAATATTTGCTTATTGTTTAATATGGAAGAAAGCAAACTTGCTTTGTCATCATTTATTTTTTAATTTCATTGCAAATAAATGAAAAGAAACATTTTCACTATATATTTCTTTTACTTAATGCAACAGTTTTAAATTTTAGTTGACTTTATTCCTATTCTCTAAGACTTCTAATTTCCCCATAATTTAGGTCACTACTTATACAAACATGTCTCATGGCAAATTATGTAAGCAAGAGCATATAAGCATAATTTGCTTATTTTCATGCATGAAATCAATGTACCATTTTATTCAGAACATCATACATAATGACATGAAAATAAGAAAAATAATTGCATAAATGTTTATATTTGTTTTAAGGTGGCGCTCTACAGTTTCATATTTTGCATAGGGTTAAAAAAAAAAAAAAAAAGAATTTCTCCGGGTTTCCTCACTGGTCATACTGGGTATTTAAAAAAGACCTTTTATATCTTAGGTATTGTTCAAAGAACCTTTAATTTCCTTTATTTTGGTGTATGATTGATGGGTGTAATATGGGTTATAGAGTATACAGCTTGGCCTTACTCCAGATGTGCACCTTTCAAAAATGTGCTAGCTCCACTTGGTCATTTTCACTTCTGAACTTCAGAGGTAAATTGTCAAAAAAAAGAGCTGATAACTTTTTTTACATTTTATATATTTGATAATTCATTCATTGCACTTTCAGAAGCTGGTATTGTCTAGTCTGGCAAAATTCATTTTCCCTATTTTAATAGCTGCTAAGGATAGTGTACTTTAGACAAATTCAGGCTGATTTTTGGAGCACAAGGGAGCAGTCATTTTAGTTAGCAGTGTGCTAAGATCATTTACAATTTCCAAAAGTACAATATCCAAAGAAATGTCAGCCACATTACATCAAAGTAGCATAGAGGTATGCCAACATTCTCTCCAGTGTGCATGCTTTAGATGCAAACAACTTCACTTTACATACGTCACTCTCTCAAAAGTACATAATTACTGGTGAGCGCCACCATAAAGAGCACATAGGTATTATTATTGTATGATTTAATTTTGATTGTATGGCTGAAATATTTAAGTTGCAAGCATCAAAACAGTCCTTTTGAATAATTCTCCTGTATTTCCCCCCACAGAACAGTAATTATTAGTGTCAGAGTCTCAAACAAGTACAGCCCCCTCCACCTTATGATAAAAAGTGAGCTATTTTAAAAATGTGCATTACATTTTGTCAACATAGCAACCAGTGTTATGCTGAAAGATGGGAACATGAAACTAGCCATAATTATTCCTGAGATGTCAACAATAAATTTTACAGTTTGAAAGGGATGGAACAGATGAGGTTCATAAAGGTCAAAGGTCAAAGGGTAAAATATTTGCTTATTGTTTAATATGGAAGAAAGCAAACTTGCTTTGTCATCATTTATTTTTTAATTTCATTGCAAATAAATGAAAAGAAACATTTTCACTATATATTTCTTTTACTTAATGCAACAGTTTTAAATTTTAGTTGACTTTATTCCTATTCTCTAAGACTTCTAATTTCCCCATAATTTAGGTCACTACTTATACAAACATGTCTCATGGCAAATTATGTAAGCAAGAGCATATAAGCATAATTTGCTTATTTTCATGCATGAAATCAATGTACCATTTTATTCAGAACATCATACATAATGACATGAAAATAAGAAAAATAATTGCATAAATGTTTATATTTGTTTTAAGGTGGCGCTCTACAGTTTCATATTTTGCATAGGGTTAGAATTTTAAGGAAAAAGAATTTCTCCGGGTTTCCTCACTGGTCATACTGGGTATTTAAAAAAGACCTTTTATATCTTAGGTATTGTTCAAAGAACCTTTAATTTCCTTTATTTTGGTGTATGATTGATGGGTGTAATATGGGTTATAGAGTATACAGCTTGGCCTTACTCCAGATGTGCACCTTTCAAAAATGTGCTAGCTCCACTTGGTCATTTTCACTTCTGAACTTCAGAGGTAAATTGTCAAAAAAAAGAGCTGATAACTTTTTTTACATTTTATATATTTGATAATTCATTCATTGCACTTTCAGAAGCTGGTATTGTCTAGTCTGGCAAAATTCATTTTCCCTATTTTAATAGCTGCTAAGGATAGTGTACTTTAGACAAATTCAGGCTGATTTTTGGAGCACAAGGGAGCAGTCATTTTAGTTAGCAGTGTGCTAAGATCATTTACAATTTCCAAAAGTACAATATCCAAAGAAATGTCAGCCACATTACATCAAAGTAGCATAGAGGTATGCCAACATTCTCTCCAGTGTGCATGCTTTAGATGCAAACAACTTCACTTTACATACGTCACTCTCTCAAAAGTACATAATTACTGGTGAGCGCCACCATAAAGAGCACATAGGTATTATTATTGTATGATTTAATTTTGATTGTATGGCTGAAATATTTAAGTTGCAAGCATCAAAACAGTCCTTTTGAATAATTCTCCTGTATTTCCCCCCACAGAACAGTAATTATTAGTGTCAGAGTCTCAAACAAGTACAGCCCCCTCCACCTTATGATAAAAAGTGAGCTATTTTAAAAATGTGCATTACATTTTGTCAACATAGCAACCAGTGTTATGCTGAAAGATGGGAACATGAAACTAGCCATAATTATTCCTGAGATGTCAACAATAAATTTTACAGTTTGAAAGGGATGGAACAGATGAGGTTCATAAAGGTCAAAGGTCAAAGGGTAAAATATTTGCTTATTGTTTAATATGGAAGAAAGCAAACTTGCTTTGTCATCATTTATTTTTTAATTTCATTGCAAATAAATGAAAAGAAACATTTTCACTATATATTTCTTTTACTTAATGCAACAGTTTTAAATTTTAGTTGACTTTATTCCTATTCTCTAAGACTTCTAATTTCCCCATAATTTAGGTCACTACTTATACAAACATGTCTCATGGCAAATTATGTAAGCAAGAGCATATAAGCATAATTTGCTTATTTTCATGCATGAAATCAATGTACCATTTTATTCAGAACATCATACATAATGACATGAAAATAAGAAAAATAATTGCATAAATGTTTATATTTGTTTTAAGGTGGCGCTCTACAGTTTCATATTTTGCATAGGGTTAGAATTTTAAGGAAAAAGAATTTCCCCGGGTTTCCTCACTGGTCATACTGGGTATTTAAAAAAGACCTTTTATATCTTAGGTATTGTTCAAAGAACCTTTAATTTCCTTTATTTTGGTGTATGATTGATGGGTGTAATATGGGTTATAGAGTATACAGCTTGGCCTTACTCCAGATGTGCACCTTTCAAAAATGTGCTAGCTCCACTTGGTCATTTTCACTTCTGAACTTCAGAGGTAAATTGTCAAAAAAAAGAGCTGATAACTTTTTTTACATTTTATATATTTGATAATTCATTCATTGCACTTTCAGAAGCTGGTATTGTCTAGTCTGGCAAAATTCATTTTCCCTATTTTAATAGCTGCTAAGGATAGTGTACTTTAGACAAATTCAGGCTGATTTTTGGAGCACAAGGGAGCAGTCATTTTAGTTAGCAGTGTGCTAAGATCATTTACAATTTCCAAAAGTACAATATCCAAAGAAATGTCAGCCACATTACATCAAAGTAGCATAGAGGTATGCCAACATTCTCTCCAGTGTGCATGCTTTAGATGCAAACAACTTCACTTTACATACGTCACTCTCTCAAAAGTACATAATTACTGGTGAGCGCCACCATAAAGAGCACATAGGTATTATTATTGTATGATTTAATTTTGATTGTATGGCTGAAATATTTAAGTTGCAAGCATCAAAACAGTCCTTTTGAATAATTCTCCTGTATTTCCCCCCACAGAACAGTAATTATTAGTGTCAGAGTCTCAAACAAGTACAGCCCCCTCCACCTTATGATAAAAAGTGAGCTATTTTAAAAATGTGCATTACATTTTGTCAACATAGCAACCAGTGTTATGCTGAAAGATGGGAACATGAAACTAGCCATAATTATTCCTGAGATGTCAACAATAAATTTTACAGTTTGAAAGGGATGGAACAGATGAGGTTCATAAAGGTCAAAGGTCAAAGGGTAAAATATTTGCTTATTGTTTAATATGGAAGAAAGCAAACTTGCTTTGTCATCATTTATTTTTTAATTTCATTGCAAATAAATGAAAAGAAACATTTTCACTATATATTTCTTTTACTTAATGCAACAGTTTTAAATTTTAGTTGACTTTATTCCTATTCTCTAAGACTTCTAATTTCCCCATAATTTAGGTCACTACTTATACAAACATGTCTCATGGCAAATTATGTAAGCAAGAGCATATAAGCATAATTTGCTTATTTTCATGCATGAAATCAATGTACCATTTTATTCAGAACATCATACATAATGACATGAAAATAAGAAAAATAATTGCATAAATGTTTATATTTGTTTTAAGGTGGCGCTCTACAGTTTCATATTTTGCATAGGGTTAGAATTTTAAGGAAAAAGAATTTCCCCGGGTTTCCTCACTGGTCATACTGGGTATTTAAAAAAGACCTTTTATATCTTAGGTATTGTTCAAAGAACCTTTAATTTCCTTTATTTTGGTGTATGATTGATGGGTGTAATATGGGTTATAGAGTATACAGCTTGGCCTTACTCCAGATGTGCACCTTTCAAAAATGTGCTAGCTCCACTTGGTCATTTTCACTTCTGAACTTCAGAGGTAAATTGTCAAAAAAAAGAGCTGATAACTTTTTTTACATTTTATATATTTGATAATTCATTCATTGCACTTTCAGAAGCTGGTATTGTCTAGTCTGGCAAAATTCATTTTCCCTATTTTAATAGCTGCTAAGGATAGTGTACTTTAGACAAATTCAGGCTGATTTTTGGAGCACAAGGGAGCAGTCATTTTAGTTAGCAGTGTGCTAAGATCATTTACAATTTCCAAAAGTACAATATCCAAAGAAATGTCAGCCACATTACATCAAAGTAGCATAGAGGTATGCCAACATTCTCTCCAGTGGGCATGCTTTAGATGCAAACAACTTCACTTTACATACGTCACTCTCTCAAAAGTACATAATTACTGGTGAGCGCCACCATAAAGAGCACATAGGTATTATTATTGTATGATGTATGGCTGAAATATTTAAGTTGCAAGCATCAAAACAGTCCTTTTGAATAATTCTCCTGTATTTCCCCCCACAGAACAGTAATTATTAGTGTCAGAGTCTCAAACAAGTACAGCCCCCTCCACCTTATGATAAAAAGTGAGCTATTTTAAAAATGTGCATTACATTTTGTCAACATAGCAACCAGTGTTATGCTGAAAGATGGGAACATGAAACTAGCCATAATTATTCCTGAGATGTCAACAATAAATTTTACAGTTTGAAAGGGATGGAACAGATGAGGTTCATAAAGGTCAAAGGTCAAAGGGTAAAATATTTGCTTATTGTTTAATATGGAAGAAAGCAAACTTGCTTTGTCATCATTTATTTTTTAATTTCATTGCAAATAAATGAAAAGAAACATTTTCACTATATATTTCTTTTACTTAATGCAACAGTTTTAAATTTTAGTTGACTTTATTCCTATTCTCTAAGACTTCTAATTTCCCCATAATTTAGGTCACTACTTATACAAACATGTCTCATGGCAAATTATGTAAGCAAGAGCATATAAGCATAATTTGCTTATTTTCATGCATGAAATCAATGTACCATTTTATTCAGAACATCATACATAATGACATGAAAATAAGAAAAATAATTGCATAAATGTTTATATTTGTTTTAAGGTGGCGCTCTACAGTTTCATATTTTGCATAGGGTTAGAATTTTAAGGAAAAAGAATTTCCCCGGGTTTCCTCACTGGTCATACTGGGTATTTAAAAAAGACCTTTTATATCTTAGGTATTGTTCAAAGAACCTTTAATTTCCTTTATTTTGGTGTATGATTGATGGGTGTAATATGGGTTATAGAGTATACAGCTTGGCCTTACTCCAGATGTGCACCTTTCAAAAATGTGCTAGCTCCACTTGGTCATTTTCACTTCTGAACTTCAGAGGTAAATTGTCAAAAAAAAGAGCTGATAACTTTTTTTACATTTTATATATTTGATAATTCATTCATTGCACTTTCAGAAGCTGGTATTGTCTAGTCTGGCAAAATTCATTTTCCCTATTTTAATAGCTGCTAAGGATAGTGTACTTTAGACAAATTCAGGCTGATTTTTGGAGCACAAGGGAGCAGTCATTTAGTTAGCAGTGTGCTAAGATCATTTACAATTTCCAAGAGTACAATATCCAAAGAAATATCAACCACATTACATCAAAGTAGCATAGAGGTATGCCAACATTCTCACCACTGTGCATGTTTTATATGCAAACAACTTCACCTTACATACATCACTCTCTCAAAAGTACATAATAACTGGTGAGCACCCTTAAAGAGCACATAGGTATTATTATTGTATGATTTAATTTTGATTTTATTGCTGAAATATTTAAGTCGCAAGCATCAGAACAGTCCTTTTGAATAATTCTCCTGTATTTCCCCCCCTCAGAACAGTATTAGTGTCAGAGTCTCAAACAAGTACAGCCTCCCCCCATGATAAAAAGTGAGCTATTTTAAAAATGCGCATTATAATTTGTCAATGTAGCAACCAGTATTATGCTGAAAGACAGGGACATGAAACTAGCCATAATTATTCCTGAGATGTTAAAAATAAATTTAACAGTTTGAAAAGGGATGGAACAGATGAGGTTCATAAAGGTCAAAGGTCAAAGGGTAAAATATTTGCTTATTTCTTAATATGGAAGAAAGCAAATTTGCTTTGTCATCATTTATTTTTTAATTTCATTGCAAATAAATGAAAAGAAACATTTTCACTATATATTTCTTTTACTTAGTGCAACAGTTTTAAATTTTAGTTGACTTTATTCCTATTCTCTAAGACTTCTAATTTCCCCATAATTTAGGTCACTACTTATACAAACATGTCTCATGGCAAATTATGTAAGCAAGAGCATATAAGCATAATTTGCTTATTTTCATGCATGAAATCAATGTACCATTTTATTCAGAACATCATACATAATGACATGAAAATAAGAAAAATAATTGCATAAATGTCTATATTTGTTTTAAGGTGGCGCTCTACAGTTTCATATTTTGCATAGGGTTAGAATTTTAAGGAAAAAGAATTTCCCCGGGTTTCCTCACTGGTCATACTGGGTATTTAAAAAAGACCTTTTATATCTTAGGTATTGTTCAAAGAACCTTTAATATCCTTTATTTTGGTGTATGATTGATGGGTGTAATATGGGTTATAGAGTATACAGCTTGGCCTTACTCCAGATGTGCACCTTTCAAAAATGTGCTAGCTCCACTTGGTCATTTTCACTTCCTGAACTTCAGAGGTAAATTGTAAAAAAAAAGAGCTGATAACTCTTTTTACATTTTATATATTTGGTAATTCATTCATTGCACTTTCAGAAGCTGGTATTGTCTAGTCTGGCAAAATTCATTTTCCCTATTTTAATAGCTGCTAAGGATAGTGTACTTTAGACAAATTCAGGCTGATTTTTGGAGCACAAGGGAGTAGTCATTTTAGTTAGCAGTGTGCTAAGATCATTTACAATTTCCAAAAGTACAATATCCAAAGAAATGCCAGCCACATTACATCAAAGTAGCATAGAGGTATGCCAACATTCTCTCCAGTGTGCATGCTTTAGATGCAAACAACTTCACTTTACATACGTCACTCTCTCAAAAGTACATAATTACAGGTGAGCGCCACCATAAAGAGCACATAGGCATTATTATTGTATGATTTAATTTTGATTGTATGGCTGAAATATTTAAGTTGCAAGCATCAAAACAGTCCTTTTGAATACTTCTCCTGTATTTCCCCCCCACAGAACAGTAATTATTAGTGTCAGAGTCTCAAACAAGTGCAGCCCCCTCCACCTTATGATAAAAAGTGAGCTATTTTAAAAATGTGCATTACATTTTGTCAACATAGCAACCAGTGTTATGCTGAAAGATGGGAACATGAAACTAGCCATAATTATTCCTGAGATGTCAACAATAAATTTTACAGTTTGAAAGGGATGGAACAGATGAGGTTCATAAAGGTCAAAGGTCAAAGGGTAAAATATTTGCTTATTGTTTAATATGGAAGAAAGCAAACTTGCTTTGTCATCATTTATTTTTTAATTTCATTGCAAAGAAATGAAAAGAGACACTTTCACTATATATTTCTTTTACTTAATGCAACAGTTTTAAATTTAAGTTGACTTTATTCTTATTCTCTAAGACTTCTAATTTCCCCATAATTAAGGTCACTACTCACACAAACATGCCTCATGGCAAATTATGTAAGCATGAACAAACTAAGCATAATTTGCTTATTTTCATGCATAAAATCAATGTTAATGTACCATTTTATTCAGAACATCATACATAATGACATGAAAATAAGAAAAATAATTGCATAAATGTTTATATTTGTTTTAAGGTGGCGCTCTACAGTTTCATATTTTGCATAGGGTTAGAATTTTAAAAAAAAAGAATTTCCCCGGGTTTCCTCACTGGTCATACTGGGTATTTAAAAAAGACCTTTTATATCTTAGGTATTGTTCAAAGAACCTTTAATTTCCTTTATTTGGGTGTATGATTGATGGGTGTAATATGGGTTATAGAGTATACAGCTTGGCCTTACTCCAGATGTGCACCTTTCAAAAATGTGCTAGCTCCACTTGGTCATTTTCACTTCTGAACTTCAGAGGTAAATTGTCAAAAAAAAGAGCTGATAACTTTTTTTACATTTTATATATTTGATAATTCATTCATTGCACTTTCAGAAGCTGGTATTGTCTAGTCTGGCAAAATTCATTTTCCCTATTTTAATAGCTGCTAAGGATAGTGTACTTTAGACAAATTCAGGCTGATTTTTGGAGCACAAGGGAGCAGTCATTTTAGTTAGCAGTGTGCTAAGATCATTTACAATTTCCAAAAGTACAATATCCAAAGAAATGTCAGCCACATTACATCAAAGTAGCATAGAGGTATGCCAACATTCTCTCCAGTGTGCATGCTTTAGATGCAAACAACTTCACTTTACATACGTCACTCTCTCAAAAGTACATAATTACTGGTGAGCGCCACCATAAAGAGCACATAGGTATTATTATTGTATGATGTATGGCTGAAATATTTAAGTTGCAAGCATCAAAACAGTCCTTTTGAATAATTCTCCTGTATTTCCCCCCACAGAACAGTAATTATTAGTGTCAGAGTCTCAAACAAGTACAGCCCCCTCCACCTTATGATAAAAAGTGAGCTATTTTAAAAATGTGCATTACATTTTGTCAACATAGCAACCAGTGTTATGCTGAAAGATGGGAACATGAAACTAGCCATAATTATTCCTGAGATGTCAACAATAAATTTTACAGTTTGAAAGGGATGGAACAGATGAGGTTCATAAAGGTCAAAGGTCAAAGGGTAAAATATTTGCTTATTGTTTAATATGGAAGAAAGCAAACTTGCTTTGTCATCATTTATTTTTTAATTTCATTGCAAATAAATGAAAAGAAACATTTTCACTATATATGTCTTTTACTTAATGCAACCGTTTTAAATTTTAGTTGACTTTATTCCTATTCTCTAAGACTTCTAATTTCCCCATAATTTAGGTCACTACTTATACAAACATGTCTCATGGCAAATTATGTAAGCAAGAGCATATAAGCATAATTTGCTTATTTTCATGCATGAAATCAATGTACCATTTTATTCAGAACATCATACATAATGACATGAAAATAAGAAAAATAATTGCATAAATGTTTATATTTGTTTTAAGGTGGCGCTCTACAGTTTCATATTTTGCATAGGGTTAGAAAAAAAAAAAAAAAGAATTTCCCCGGGTTTCCTCACTGGTCATACTGGGTATTTAAAAAAGACCTTTTATATCTTAGGTATTGTTCAAAGAACCTTTAATTTCCTTTATTTTGGTGTATGATTGATGGGTGTAATATGGGTTATAGAGTATACAGCTTGGCCTTACTCCAGATGTGCACCTTTCAAAAATGTGCTAGCTCCACTTGGTCATTTTCACTTCTGAACTTCAGAGGTAAATTGTCAAAAAAAAGAGCTGATAACTTTTTTTACATTTTATATATTTGATAATTCATTCATTGCACTTTCAGAAGCTGGTATTGTCTAGTCTGGCAAAATTCATTTTCCCTATTTTAATAGCTGCTAAGGATAGTGTACTTTAGACAAATTCAGGCTGATTTTTGGAGCACAAGGGAGCAGTCATTTTACTTAGCAGTGTGCTAAGATCATTTACAATTTCCAAAAGTACAATATCCAAAGAAATGTCAGCCACATTACATCAAAGTAGCATAGAGGTATGCCAACATTCTCTCCAGTGGTGCATGCTTTAGATGCAAACAACTTCACTTTACATACGTCACTCTCTCAAAAGTACATAATTACTGGTGAGCGCCACCATAAAGAGCACATAGGTATTATTATTGTATGATTTAATTTTGATTGTATGGCTGAAATATTTAAGTTGCAAGCATCAAAACAGTCCTTTTGAATAATTCTCCTGTATTTCCCCCCACAGAACAGTAATTATTAGTGTCAGAGTCTCAAACAAGTACAGCCCCCTCCACCTTATGATAAAAAGTGAGCTATTTTAAAAATGTGCATTACATTTTGTCAACATAGCAACCAGTGTTATGCTGAAAGATAGGAACATGAAACTAGCCATAATTATTCCTGAGATGTCAACAATAAATTTTACAGTTTGAAAGGGATGGAACAGATGAGGTTCATAAAGGTCAAGGTCAAAGGGTAAAATATTTGCTTATTGTTTAATATGGAAGAAAGCAAACTTGCTTTGTCATCATTTATTTTTTAATTTCATTGCAAATAAATGAAAAAAAATATTTTCACTATATATTTCTTTTACTTAATGCAACAGTTTTAAATTTAAGTTGACTTTATTTCTATTCTCTAAGATTTCTAATTCCCCATAATTAAGGTCACTACTCACACAAACATGCCTCATAGCAAATTATGTAAGTAAGAGCAAATTAAGCATAATTTGCTTATTTTCATGCATAAAATCAATGTTAATGTACCATTTTGTTCGGAACATCATACATAATGACATGAAAATAAGACAAAATAATCGCATAAATTTTTATATTTGTTTTAAGGTGCAGTTTCATATTTTGCATAGGGTTAAAAAAAAAAAAAAAAAGAATTTCCCCGGGTTTCCTCACTGGTCATACTGGGTATTTAAAAAAGACCTTTTATATCTTAGGTATTGTTCAAAGAACCTTTAATTTCCTTTATTTTGGTGTATGATTGATGGGTGTAATATGGGTTATAGAGTATACAGCTTGGCCTTACTCCAGATGTGCACCTTTCAAAAATGTGCTAGCTCCACTTGGTCATTTTCACTTCCTGAACTTCAGAGGTAAATTGTCAGAATTAGAGCTGGTAACTTATTTTACATTTTATATATTTGATAATTCATTCATTGCACTTTCAGAAGCTGGTATTGTCTAGTCTGGCAAAATTCATTTTCCCTATTTTAATTGCAGCTAAGGATAGTGTACTTTAGACAAATTCAGGCTGATTTTTGGAGCACAAGGGAGCAGACATTTTACTTAGCAGTGTGCTAAGATCATTTACAATTTCCAAAAGTACAATATCCAAAGAAATGTCAGCCACATTACATCAAAGTAGCATAGAGGTATGCCAACATTCTCTCCAGTGTGCATGCTTTAGATGCAAACAACTTCACTTTACATACGTCCCTCTCTCAAAAGTACATAATTACTGGTGAGCGCCACCATAAAGAGCACATAGGTATTATTATTGTATGATTTAATTTTGATTGTATGGCTGAAATATTTAAGTTGCAAGCATCAAAACAGTCCTTTTGAATAATTCTCCTGTATTTCCCCCCTCAGAACAGCATTTATTAGTGTCAGAGTCTCAAACAGGCACAGCCCCCCCCATGATAAAAAGTGAGCTATTTTAAAAATGCGCATTGCATTTTGTCAACATAGCAACCAGTGTTATTCTGAAAGACAGGAACATGAAACTAGCCATAAATTTCTGAGATGTCAACAATAAATTTTACAGTTTGAAAAGGGATGGAATAGGTGAGGTTCATAAAGGTCAAAGGTCAAAGGGTAAAATATTAGCTTATTGTTTAATATGGAAGAAAGCAAATTTGCTTTGTCATCATTTATTTTTTAATTTCATTGCAAATAAATGAAAAGAAAAATTTTCACTATATATTTCTTTGACTTGATGCAACAGTTTTAAATTTAAGTTGACTTTATTCCTATATTCTAAGACTTCTAATTTCCCCATAATTAAGGTTACTACTCACACAAATATGCCTCATGGCAAATTATGTAAGCAAGAGCAAAATAAGCACAATTAGCTTATTTTCATGCATAAAATCATTGTTAAGGTACCATTTTATTCAGAACATCATATATAATAATAAGAAGATAAGAAAAATAATTGCATAAATTTTTATATTTGTTTTAAGGTGGCACTCTACAGTTTTGTATTTTGCATAGGGTTAGAATTTTAAAGAAAAAGGATTCCCCCGGGTTTCCTCACTAGTTATACTGGCTATTTAAAAAAGACCTTGTATATCTTAGGTATTGTTCAAAGAACCTTTAATTCCCTTTATTTTGGTGTATGATTGATGGTTGTAATATGGGTTATAGAGTATACAGCCTGGCCTTACTCTAGATGTGCACCTTTCAAAAAGGTGCTAGCTCCACTTGGTCATTTTCACTTCCTGAAATTTAGAGGTAAATTGTAAAAAAAAAAGAGCCGATAACTTTTTTTGCATTTTATATATTTGGTAATTCATTCATTGCACTTTCAGAAGCTGGTATTGTCTAGTCTGGCAAAATTCATTTTCCCTATTTTAATAGTTGCTAAGGATAGTGTACTTCAGACAAATTCAGGCTGATTTTTGGAGCACAAGGGAGCAGTCACTTTAGCTAGCAGTGTGTTAAGATCATTTACAATTTCCAAAAGTACAATATCCAAAGAAATGTCAGTCACATTACATCAAAGTAGCATAAAGGTATGCCAACATTCTCTCCACTGTGCATGTTTTAAATGCAAACAACTTCACCTTACATACGTCACTCTCTCAAAAGTACATAATAACTGGTGAGCGCCCCCATAAAGAGCATATAGGTAGTATTATTGTATGATTTAATTTTGATTGTATGGCTGAAATATTTAAGTCGCAAGCATCAAAACAGTCCTTTTGAATAATTCTCCTGTATTTCCCCCTCTCAGAACAGTATTTATTAGTGTCAGAGTCTCAAACAGGTACAGCCCCCCCCCCATAATAAAAAGTGAGCTATTTTAAATACGCGCATTGCATTTTGTCAACATAGCAACCAGTGTTATTCTGACAGACAGGAACATGAAACTAGCCATAATTATTCCTAAGATGTCAACAATAAATTTTACAGTTTGAAAAGGGATGGAACAGGTGAGGTTCATAAAGGTCAAAGGTCAAAGGGTACAATATTACCTTATTGTTTAATATGGAAGAAAGTAAATTTGCTTTCTCATCATTTATTTTTTAATTTCATTGCAAATAAATGAAAAGAAACATTTTCAATATATATTTCTTTTACTTAATGCAACAGTTTTAAATTTAAGTTGACTTTATTCCTATATTCTAAGACTTCTAATTTCCCCATAATTAAGGTCACTACTCACACAAATATGCCTCATGGCAAATTATGTAAGCAAGAGCAAAATAAGTATAATTAGCTTATTTTCATGCATAAAATCAATGTTAAGGTACCATTTTATTCAGAACATCATACATAATAATATCAAAATAAGAAAAATAATTGCATAAATTTTTATATTTGTTTCAAGGTGGCGCTCTACAGTTTCATATTTTGCATAGGGTTGGAATTTTAAAGAAAAAAGAATTCCCCCAGGTCTCCTCACCAGTTATACTGGCTATTTAAAAAGACCTTGTATATCTTAGGTATTGTTCAAAGAACCTTTAATTCCCTTTATTTTGGTGTATGATTGATGGGTGTAATATGGGCTATAGAGTATACAGCTTGGCCTTACTCCAGATGTGCACCTTTCAAAAATGTGCTAGCTCCACTTGGTCATTTTCACTTCCTGAACTTCAGAGGTAAATTGTAAAAAAAAGAGCCGATAACTTTTTTTGCATTTTATATATTTGGTAATTCATTCATTGCACTTTCAGACGCTGGTATTGTCTAGTCTGGCAAAATTCATTTTCCCTATTTTAATAGCTGCTAAGGATAGTGTACTTTAGACAAATTCAGGCTGATTTTTGGAGCACAAGGGAGCAGTCATTTTAGTTAGCAGTGTGCTAAGATCATTTACAATTTCCAAAAGTACAATATCCAAAGAAATGTCAGTCCACATTACATCAAAGTAGCATAAAGGTATGCCAACATTCTCTCCACTGTACATGTTTTAAATGCAAACAACTTCACCTTACATACGTCACTCTCTCAAAAGTACATAATAACTGGTGAGCGCCCCCTCATAGATGACTACCTACATAACATTATGGTGAATTTCTAATATATAAGAATATTTAATATACTGCCTATTAGAAGAAACAATTTATTGTTTGGTAGTTTTCTAGAACTTCACCAGACATGTAGAAAATCCTAAACATTTCAAAACTCTAAAACATTTCAAAGTTATTTTTAAAACAATCCAAGTACAGAAGAAAAAATGCACAAATGTCTTTACATCATAAAGGTAATATACCACACATACTCACTTGTAAGTTGAATCCAACAGCAAACAACAAAAGACCTTGATCTGCCATCACATAATGCACCAGATCAGGGTCTATGTTGTTTATTCTAAGGAGTACTAACTAACTGCAAAGATCCAGATTTGTTTGCGTATTATACAACGGCAGATCTGGATCTGTGTGACTTATAAGCAAGTATATTCACTGACCTTACAGGTGAGTAATCTCCACTTGACAAGTGCCTATTTAAGATGTCTATTCAAAAGTATACATGAATGTTCTGGACTTCATCAAATTTAGTTTAAAATATGGGTAATTTTGGTCATCTATGTCAAACGTAGATGTACTGCTGGTTTCAATGGATAATACAGTAATTCTTGGCTTTCAGCTTTTGCTTATTTTATTTTTAATGTTATAAGGAACCTTGCAATAGTGAAAAATTCATTGCAAATAATTGTGTTCGGTACAACTGGTCACATGGTGGGTAAAAATTGGGTGCATGACTAGTACATTTGGAGAGTTGCATTTATTTTCGTAAGTACTCCCAAATAAAGCCAACTTTTAGCATTTGTAGAAATGGGTGTGAGTACTATCATTATGCTTTCCTGGGAAGAATAAGAAAAAAAACCCAAGAAGGAATGTCTTACACTGGGCAGACTACTTTTTATGTTTTTGAGAACAATAGGTGGCTGTTAATGGTTGCAGATCTGTTTGGTCCAAAGTAAGTGGAGTACCTCAAGGAGTGGCACTTGGACTAGTGCTTTTCTCCTCAATGACATCAAAACTGAAACTGATTCAGTAATTCACCTTAGCAGATGCTACAATAAATAAAAACCCTGAAGGATACAAAGATACTACAAAATTAAATTAATAATCTAGGATAGTTGACTTAAGACTTCAATCCTGATATTATTAAAATAATGAGCATGTTCTTTTCATTTCCTTTCTATCCAGTTGGAAGTGAGAGACTAAATAATTTATGTCAGGGACTTTCAGATATAGGCTGGGGACTCCTTAGTTCCATTAATGAAGAGTCCAGGATTCATCCTCAAATTCTGTTTAGAGACCTGTACTAGCGATTGAAATAGAAGCTTCAAATTCAAGAATTATGCACTAACGCAAATCATAAGGTGTAACTTGTCATCTTGTCCACAAAATGCAAAAAGAATTAGGTTTCAAGTGTTTATTTAGACATATTTTACACTATGCTTGTAAATGGGGACCCCATTCCCAGGCTTTACATGATTAATTGAAAATATCCAACAGCAAACAGCCAGGTTTGTTAGATCTAATTATGACTATGCTCCAAGATGTATGACCTCAATAGTGAATAAGGTGGTTGGAAATCTCAGCCCATAACATGCTCAGCCCATTCTGGAGGTAGTCAATAACTAAATCTGCCCATTACAGATTTGGTCCATACAGATTTCATTAACAAATCATTACTTTTATGGTTGGCCCATACTATGAAACAAGGTCATATTCTACCCAAAGTTTGCAGTTATATATGATCAGTACCTAAGATCTTCAAAACACTTGTTACTGAACAATGTATATTTATTAGCAGCATTTTTATTAACTAATAGATTAATCATTAATGATTATGCAGACTTTATGGGTCTGATTAACCATAATGAGCAAAACAAACATAACTGTAAACTACTGTAGAATGCATGTGTTCTTTGCTGAAGGGTTAGACAAAAGATTTTTCTAAAAATCAAAAGTGAGAAAAAGTGACCTTTTTGTAATTGGACATTTTGAGTAAAATAAAAACATGAACCAGCCTTTCATCTTTGCACTGACATATCGAGGCATGAATATAATGACCATTTAAGGTAATATAGATGTATGAGGATCAAGATAAAGTGAATACTCACCATTTAAAGGCATGTGTAATCAAGTTCTAGAAAACTACTGCCATTACTGAAAACACCTACTACATTACCTGTATGACTTTCACTTGAACTGGATACTAAAAATAAAACAGATGCAGTGAATATAAAGAAACCTATGATGATAAAAATATTGAAATAACTGTTGACAAATGACATTATATCCACATTGCTACTATATATATATATATATATATATATATATATATATATATATATATATATATCATGGCAATGGACCAATCTGGATTGTCCAATGGGCTGAAAACATTAATGAACAATAGACCTATTCTGTTATGGGCTAAGCAGTCCTGAAATCTCTTGGAAACAATAAACGAATGCAGACTCGAAAACATATTAATATTGGTCAATAAAGGTTTAATATACACAGCAAAATATACTTATCTCATGCCATATCCACGATGTGATAGTTACAAATTTAGCTTTTCTGAGCTATGATGCTGTTGCCTAAACGAAGGAGGTAGAGATACTAATATTAGTATTACTTTTTCCACAAAATAATCAAACATTATCATAAATATTCAAAACTGCTTTATCTTCTGACAACCACATGATAACTTTTCGTACGCAGTTACTTACTGTAAAAGATGATGTTGCACGGTGCAAAGCCGTCATTATAACGAAGCACAGAACTGGTATAGGCCTAATATTAGTACCCCTAGCTCCATCGTCGACGGGTCAACTTGTTGAGGTTACGAAATCGTAGCTACTATACAGTGTGATCTAATTAAAATCCTAAGATGGTACAGTGACCAAATTGGTATGATGATACTTTCAAAAACCGAACGAAAACCTGTATATTATAATAACATATAGACATTTACCAGTTCCACGCATATATCAGATAAGCATTATTTTTAGTATGTGCATATGTTATTCCTGTTTATGAAGAATACAATTTAGAATGAATCAACCAGCACTTTTGCAAGCTTCCAAATACATCGTAGTCATTATCAAGTAGAAGCACGATTTTATTAGTACGTTCCAATAATCGTTTACTTGATTTGATTACTGTTCCTTAAAACACTAAACAGCCACAAACCGGGTTTTTAACAATTGTTGTTAAAGTGGCATTCAGTGTAATGTATTTATTATTACTTTTTTAAAGAAACGAAAGTAAAATAATTCCAACCATAATGGAGCTCTAAATTTAAAAAAATTCAAAATTCGGATATAATCATTGCACAAATGATAAAATAATGTGAGAGTTCAGTTAAGCACATCAAAGTTACATTACAATGATATAAGATTATGTCATAAATATGTATAGATCATGTTCAACACGAAACTTATTTGTCATGTTAATAATATTAGACTATTTAAAATTTTTGATACAATCTAATAACAAAATTATAGTTCCGAGAGTGTTGGCAGGTTCTGCAAAAAATGTTGGATCATCTTACTAATAATTGTGAATCTCGCCCAATCATCTTCATCCAGAATCTTTTTAATAACCCATTTATCATTGATTTAATTTAAATCATCAGAAATACTGTCTTTTGATTAGTATGAATATCAGCAAATCAGATGTAATACTACCCCATTAATATGCATTCATTTCACTCATAACAAGAGGACCAAGTTGGCCTGAGATTGCATACTTTGCCTGAAATTACCTAAAAACCAATGTAAAAGTATTTGGCCTGGAAACCTGGGTTGGTAGGATGCTCTCTAAACAAATTTCTTACAGTACTTTGATTATATATGTCGATAAAACAACTATGTAAAGATTTCTCTTCATCCATATCTGATAATGCACCAGCATCATCTAATACTGAAAGGCCCATATGCCTGTTTTTTCCGAGTTAATTAAATTCTCTTCAGCAGTATGTTTTTTTTTGTAGATAAAGTTATTTAAGTTTTTTCTATTTACAGTAATGGCAGCCATGTTTTATCAGGTTTGCATCTTTTTTTAATTACAAATTTGAGTCATATGGACCCTTTCTTCCAGAATAAATGTGTGTGTGTGTGTGTGTGCAAACAAGGGGGTATGGTCAGTGTATTTATTTCAAAAACTTCCTATAAATATTTACTCTATATAGAGAAAACAAATCAGGCTGCCTTGTATATATAACATGCAGACATTGTACATATAAACCATTATATGTTCATCATCCCAACTTCTTCTATGTTAAAAAAAAACAAATTAGAAAACTGTATTATGTCTTTTATTCATAACATCAATGTAACTGCATAAACCTGTCCTGTGCCCCAAATTAATGAAATCAAGAAAAACAAACTTTTAATTACATTTGGATGTCAGGATCAACAGCATTTTTAAAATACAAACTTGAATACATGCATTGAATGCCTACATCAAATCCATAGATCTATATTTGTGGATATATTTGTGGATAAAGTTTCAATCTGTGTAATATTTCAGTCTCTGTGAAGAAGATTTGAAGACATAGATCAAAAGTTAAACTTTAGTAACACTTTATACAAATGATGATCAGCAAATGTAGAATTCGTCACTTACTGCACTGTTTTGAATTATAACTATCATAAGCATGTTCCTAGTCACCAAAATGCTTACAGTATATATTTGATTGCAAAGTGTTTTGGGCATTTACATATCCTAAAACATTAAGTACACTAACACATACCTTTAAAATTTAGAAAAATTATTCAGTTTAGAAATTATGAATAGTGTCAGTCATCAGGAAATGGGTCCAGCAAAGTACATTAACTTAGCACATACCTATAAAAATCAGAAAAATTCATCAGTTTAGAAATTACTTGAATTTTTAATCAGGAAATGGGTCCAGAAAACTCAATATGAGCTCGTATCATAGCATTAAAAAAGAACTTCACTTTCCCAATTTCTATAATTTGTTCATCCATTTATCCTCAATGGTTTCAGTCACTTTTTGAAATTGTGCATCTCTTTCTTTCTAAAAAAAACCCAAACAACTGCATATTGTTTGGATCTTAAACCATTCTGTCACATGGCAAGTCTGGTGAACAAGGCATACATAGGTAAGAAGGACAATGAAAACTTTGCATCAGATGTTTACATAATTGACTGGTGTATTTATTCTACCACATAAAACCTGTAAAGGCTTCTGCAACTGTGTGACATACTGTTTATTGTGCTCATTTTTTTTGTACTGCAAATTTCAAATTTTGTGGGAATGATACAATTGGATATCCAAGATGCAACCCTATTTGATGGCAGAACTGCATTTGTTTGGATAGATTGTAAGCCATTGAAGCTAAGACATGTTCCGTCAAACTTTACCAAAGTCTGTTTAGCAGTTTATTTTAGAAGTTATTAAAGATTTTTTTGTGTGAGTATTTTTAATAACAATAGCTAGATTGGTATCATTCATTCATATAAACCCTAGAATGCCAGAATGCTTTCAGTAAATTTTGGTCAAATTCTGTTGATTCATTTTGTGAATGCCTTTTAAAAGATTTGTTATTTTTATTAATGGCTGCCACATTTGTTGGCAAGCTGGCATAATATTGTTTAATTTGAAAGTCCTTAATATCAAAATCTTTTCTGTCCCATTCAAAAGAGGTTTTCTTAATTGTAATAATGGTGGCCATATTACATGAGAGATCAGCATCATTTGTACATGTTCCAAATGTCATTGTCATGATGTTTGGTCAAATTTTACTCAGTGGTTTTGGAAAAGTTGTTTCAAAGTTTTTTTAAAGTCTTTTCTTATAATGTTGGACATATCTGACAGCATATCAACATAGTTTATATGAATTAAAAGGTCACCAAACCAGGATGCTTTCTGTCCAGTTTGGTCTAATTCTATTCAGTGGTTTTGGAGAAGTTTAAAGGTTTTCTGCATTTATTATCAGTGGCCATATTTGATGGCCAATCAGCACCATTTCATAACACTGAAAAGTCTTCATGCCAGGCTGCTTTCTGTCCAGGTGTTTTGGAGAAGATGTTGTTTAAATGTTTTTCTATTTTTAGTAATGGTGGCAATACTTGAGGGCATATCAGCATAATTGGCAAACATTTGAAAGGTCCTAATGCCAATATGCTTTGTGCTAAATTTAGATTTAAAAAAACCTGATGGATTTTGAGAAGAATTATGAAAAAGTGAAGATGGATGTATTTTTCTATGTTCAGTAATGGCAGATAAATTTGAAGTTGGAATGGCATCATTTGTATATATTTTAAAGATATTAGTGCCAGAATGCTTCCTGTTAAATTTTATCAAATTCTGTTCAATAAATTTTGAGACGATGTCACTGAATCATTCTTATAATTTTAGTAACAGCAGTCATAACTGATGACTGGTCAGCATTATATGTATACATTTGTAATACCTTTATGCCAGAATGCTCTCAGCAAAATTGGTTAAAATTGGCCATGTGTTTGTAGCAGAAGTGTAAAACAGAAATAATAATAATAATAATAATAATAATAATAATAATAATAATGTTAATAATACTAACAATAATGTAATGGTAATAATGACAATGACTTAGTTTAGCACTTATTTTGTAAAAGTTCTTTATTTCACACACACACACACACACACACACACACACACACACACACACACACACACACACACACACACACACACACACACACACACACACACACAGCATATGTATCTAGATGTGGCTGAGGTCAGATAGGTATTTCAGACTGTTGTCAATAAAAATAATGTAGCAGAGTGAAGAAAGTTGGTGTTTGAATTTTGAGCGAATGGGTAGCCAGTGGAGAGTACAAAGCTGGATTGATGAGTGCTCGGTTCTTGCACCGTAAGGATGGCCCAAGCAGCTGTCTTTTGAAGTTTTAGAAGTTTCTGTAATCAGTATTGACACAAACCAAATAGAAGAGAATTACTATAGTCAAGTCTAGAAGGTACTGAGGAATTCACAACTGTTTCAAAAACATTAAAGTTGCAAATAGAGCATATGCATCTCACCTCTTGATATGCATTCAAGATGTGTTGATGCAATGAGAGAGAGTATTGCACTGTACCAGAGCACTGCAGTCAGTGGATAGCTACATGACAAGTACATTAGTATCAAAAACTTGTGACCTGGTTATATTATTCGTATTCATAGCTGTATACATATTTGTGTGTGCATGCCATCTAAAGTAGTTACGCATTTATTTGTGTATACACATGCCATCTAGTGGTTATAGTGATTTGTATGTGCATGCCATCTAGTGATTATACATTGATTTGTTTGTTCTTTCCATCTAAAGTGGTTATGCATTGATTTATGTGTGCATGTCATGTAGTGGTTATAGTGATTTGTGTGTTCATTCCATCTCAAGTGGGGGCCCGGAGTGGCCGAGTGGTCTAAAGCGCTCTTCGTTATGGATCACTGCCATCTCACCTCTGTCTGTGTGGGTTCGAGTCTAAGATTCGGCGAATGTAGATATGTGAGAAAGCTTGCCAGTAGCTTCTCGTGGGTCGGTGGTTCTTTCCGGGGATTTCCCGGTTTCTTCCTCCACCATTAATACTGGCCGCCATGTATAGCCTATCGTGTGCTGAAAAATGGCGTTAAGCCCCACAACAACAACAACACCATCTCAAGTGGTTATGCAGTGATTTGTGTGTGTGCATGTCACCTAAGCTGGTTATGCATTGTGTGTGCATGCCATCTAGTGGGTATACAGTTATTAGTGCATGTTCATGCCATCTTAATTGGTTATGCAGTGATTTGTATTCAAACGGCTAGTGATTTGTGTATGAATGCCATCTAAAGTGGTTATACACAGTGATTTGTGTGTTCATGCCATCTAGAGTGGTTAGTGATTTGTGTGTGTGCATGCCACCTAAAGTGGTTATGCATTAATTTGTGTGTGTGCATGCCATCTAAAGTGGTTACAGTGATTTGTGTGTCTGCGTGCTACCTAAAGTGGTTAACACAGTGATTTGTGTGTGTGTGTGTGTGTGTGTGTGCTTGCCATCTAAAGAAATGTGGCATGTACTTGTGAAGCAAACTTGGTGTCAAAGGTAACTAGGTCTGGTATATCTCTCCTTTTCTCTCTCTCTCCTTCTCACTCATGATCATCCAAAAATTACTTGCCTCAAATTTTACTGCTCTCCATTCACTGCATAATCAAAGCAGAAAATGAACTATCAACTAATCTTCAAGACATATACCTCTTTCTATCAATCCCTGGTGATCACAAATACAACAGTGTTCTATTATGCTTGCACTAGAGAAATTTACAACCATTAACCTCACCAAACATTTGTGAAATCCAATATTTGAGGATTAAATTTCCAAAAATGATACCCAGGAAATACTTGACTTCCTGATTTAGGAAATTAGCGAAATTCTTGCTTCAAAGATCTGGATATATATATATATATATATATATATATATATATATATATATATATATATATTCCAAGTCTGATCAAAATCAGATCAGAAATATATCCCCCACCTCAAACTTGTTTTAGATTGTGATGATATAAACCAATATTCCAAGTTTGCTCAAAATCAGATCTGAAATATGGCCTCCAGAGTGGTAACAAAATAAATGTTGACCTGAAATATGGCCTCCAGAATGGTAGCAAATAAACATTGGCCTGAAATAGGTCCTCCAGAGTGGTAACAAATAAATTTTGTCCTGAAATATGACCTCCAAACTGGTAACAAATAAATGTTGACGAATAGAAGTATGACCTGTTTGTGGTAATAAATAAATGTTGACCAATGGATGGATGATGGACACAGAATCATGCCATAAGTTCACTTGGTCTCATAGCCAGATGACCCAAAGTGACCAGGATGGACATGGCATAAAATAATGTCCATTTCACCCTCTTTTATCCTATCCTGTTGTTACTAAAGAGCTTAGTAAACTTTATTGTTTGAAATTCACCCACCAAGAATACATATGCTCACATCTAAGTCCTATTATCATCAAGGATATTTTTTGATGTTCTGTATGAAGACTGAGATCAATCCAAAGATGCAAACAGTGACGAAAGATGACACTATAACTTACATCTGTCATAGATCCTGATCTGCCATATCATAATGCACCTGCAGATCAGGGTTTATTTTGATTGTTCTACTTATTACTCCTAACAAACTGCAAAGACCCAGATCTGTCGGCACATTATGCATTGGCAGGTCTGTGTCTGTTCAGTTTGCAGTTGGACTTGAAGCCTTGCGAGTACCGGTATATATGGTATACAACTTGGAGAATCCAGGACTGAATGAGGTTTGATCATGACATCAGTCCAGTCACCTTGGCATCAGGATCTCTCTACTCAGGGCTGCCCAGCGAGGATGATGGTCACAGGAATGAAGTGGAACTGATGTCAAGCAAGAAAAAAAACCAGAAAGAAGCCTGATGGGATGGGAACCAGTTTACAAGAGGATTTGACAGCTCACTTCCAGTCAAAATTCCAAAAGATAACCATTATGCAGTGCTACATTCCAATGAATCTTGCAGACCAGGAAGCCAAAGAGGATTTTTATGACTGCAAAGTGTATTTGACAGAGTTCCAAAGCAGGATATCACATCTGTGATGGGTGACATGATACAAAAGTGGACAGCAACATCAGATGAGAACTCATCATAGGCATAGAGGGCAATGGGGAGATGAATGACAGTGGAGAGTGCTTTGCTGACTTCTGTGGGCTAAATGACTTTATGATTGGCAGGAAGTTTACCCCATCATAGGATCTACAAGATAACTTGCAAATTCCCAGATTCAGCAACAAAGAATCAAATCAACCACTATGCTATCTCCCGCAGATGGAGGAGGTCTCTGATGGCTGTAAGAGTTTGTGGAGGAGCAGATGTTAGCTCAGACCATGTGGCAGCAAAACTGAAGACCAAAATCAACAGCATTAAGAAGACTGGACTGCAGACATACCCATATGACATGACATGTCCAGGCTCACAACTGATGAGAAACAACAGGAACTGGCCATTTCCCTCTCCAACAGATTCCATGCTTTTGCTGACCTTGATGATGGCTCCATAGAAAAGAAGTGGGAACAAGTGAGAAGTACATTCACATCAACTTTTGAGGAGATGCTGGGATTCAGAAGATGGAAGCTCAAGCAATGGCTGTCAGAATATACAATCATGAAGACTGAAGACAGATGAGGAATCATTCAAAGACTTGTTAAGGCAAACACCAGAGCAAAGAAACACATGTTCAAGAGGAAAACAAGACCAAGAATAAGAGTGTCAGGAAAGATATGTAGGAACTTGCTGACAAACTTGCCATAGATGCATAGAAAGCTGCAAAAATTAGGGACATGAGGACTTTCTACAATATCATATGACAACTATTGTGGAGGAAAACCAACATAAACAAGGATAGCACCAGGTCATCAGTAGATTCCAGGCTGAGAGAAGAACCAGCACGATTCTGGGCTGGGATGTCATGTACAGACCAGATAGCAAGACTCCACATTATCACTGAACAGTTCTTAGAATGGCAGTCACCCCTGTATGTAAACTGTGTAGACTTCACAAAAGCATTCGACATGGTGGATAGAAACACTATCTGGAAAATCCTGAGGTACTACTACACCCCAGAGAAGACTGTCAGGATTATCAAGTGCCTCTACAAAAACACAACCTGTCATATCATACGCAAAACAGGCTTGTCTCTTTCTTTCTCTGTAGACCCTGGTGTCAGGCAAGGATGCTTACTTTCACCAATGATTTTCTCACTGGTGATAGACTCGGTGATGAAGATGGAAATGGAACATAACAAGGAAATGGACCTTGACTAAAAAACTGGAAGATTTGGACTTTCCAGATGATATTCGACTGCTGTCACACAAACTCCAGCACATGCAATTAAATACAAGGAGCCGAGACATACCATAGCATGAACAAACAGGCTTGAGATCAATACCAACAAGACAAAATGCCTGCGAGTCAATATTAAACAAAATGCACCTATTCTCTAAGAGGAATAAGCCATTGAGAATGTTGACAAGTTCACATACCTTGCCAGCATTGTGAACAAGTCAGGAGGAAGATGAGTATGTCAAAGCAAGGATCACCAAGGCATGCTGTGCCTTACCTCTCTCAGATAATTAGGGAGAATAATAATATCCACCTGAAAACAATGTTTAGACTGTTCAACTACAATGTCAAATCAGTATTGCTCTATGGAGCAGAGATATGGAGACACACAAAAAAACTTGGAATACAAGCTACAGGTCTTTGTCAATATTTGCCCCCAACTGATCCTGCCAATCAGATGGCCAGACTCAATCCTCAACCAGGAGTTATTACTGAGAATGTAACAGAAACCCATATCTGACACCATCAAGGAATGTAAGTGGTGATGGATTGGATTGGACACACCTTGGGAAGAGACCGGCCTAAGAGTGATTGCCATGCCCTAGGTTGGAAGTCTCAAGGCAAATGCAGAAGAAGATGACCAGCAATGACTTGCCAAAGAACCCAGAAGACTGAACTTATTACTTTTAGCATACCCTGGAGGGAGGCAAGACAGCCCAAGACAGTGACAACTAGAGAGCTGCAGTGAGGGCCCTATGTTCCAGAGGGAATAAAGAGTGAGTGTGTGTGTGATTTATATTTTTAACGTAGCTTTAACAATTTTTCAGTCATATCGCTACGATGTCTGCAGTGTGACAGTTTATAGAGATGTCCAGCACTGAGGCATCATGCCGCAGACATGTAGCATGATGTCCCACCCAGTCACATTATCCTGACACCAGGCCGACCAGTCCTAACACTAACCTCTTAATGCTGAGCGTCAAGCGAGGCAGCTGTTAGTACCATTTTTCTAAGTCTTTGGTATGACTTGGCCGGGGTTCGAACCCGCGACCTCCCACATGGGAATAAAGAGGAATGATGATGACGATGATGATAATGATGTTGACTGATGCTTCTTTTGCAAAGAAAGAAAAAAATTGAAGAAAAATAAATAAGACACTTTTAATAATTTAATAGGTTCTTTGGAAGAAGCAATACCATATATGGACTTTAAAATGTTTGTAGCTGGAATTTCAATCAGCATGAAATATAGAAAGAAATACGCAATTGACCACTCTTCTCATGCTGATGCTTCTTACAGATGAGATGATGATGGTGATAAGCATGATGATAAGGTTCTGAAATTACAAATAGTCAACTCTCGTTAATATGAACAAACTTGTGTCCAGTTATGTCAATGAAATAATGAATCTGTAATTGTAATGCTCATGCCCTTAAAATGGAGATATTATCCTTTATTATCTTATCATTGTGAAACCAGCATCTATAAATTAAACTAATAAGTAAAAATTAGAATTGCGTATTTTATACCTTCTATTGTCATAATTTATTATTAAATCTCATATTTATTTTCCAACATGTAACACTAAAAGTTCTGTAAATAAAATGTTTACTGACTATTCTGTGAAATAATCCAGGTGTCTCTGATAGGATGACAATATCATTGTAAAGAATGAAAAGGAAAGGAATTGTGCATGTCTGTTACATATAAATTTCTGTCCAAGTTGGAAACTGAATATTTGGTTATAAAAATCAATTTAAACCCTGAAGGCATTTGTTCCCATCAATTTTCTCTCAGAACTTGAATAGACTGTAGTAACGAATGTCATTGTACCAAGAGCTGATTCTATGATGGGAATTCACTAAGATCTAATATGCTTTCTGGTTATTTAAGAAGAAAAGAAAAGTAGTCAATTACAAAGGACGTAGACTGAATTTTTTTAAAAATGGGAACTTGAAATGTAGTACATGATTAGACAAAAATCTGTGCATTCTAAAAAGAAAAAGAAAATGCATAAATTAACAGTTAACATTTTAATTACAGCTGTATAAAACTCAAGTGAATATTTTTCACAACTTCAATAACAGCATCACATTAAGATTGTATCACATAAATGCATATTCATAGTGTTTTCTTTCAATACAAAAGCCCCTCTCCCCTCTCCCCATCCCAGTCATGCAAACCCAATAACTCCAAGCCCTTCCCCAGGTGAAAGGTCAAAATGCTAAAGTCTTAATTAAAAAAAAAATAGATGAAATAAGACAAATGGTTCACAATAAGTTTTACCTGAAAATTTTATCATCTATTGAATAGTTCTGATATTAATTCCAAGTCTCACCCATCTTATTTTATAAGAAAATCTTTTTTAATTCATAAAACTATAAAATTTTCAGGATTTATTGCTCCACCTTAAAAATAACAAAACAAAAATGACAAATTTGAGTATACCCATATTTATCCAATATTAAGCCCATGACTGACGATAAGCCTACCCACAATTTTAACACAGTTTTGGCCAATATTTACTGAGGATAATTAAATCCAGCCCCTAGTGTTTAAAAAATGATTATTCTGGTAGCTCTCTGATGTTATCATTGAAGAAATGCTGAAATCAATGAAACAATTTTTTACTATTTTAGAATCAAATGGTTACTACGTAATTTCCTCAGTTTTAGTCAAGTTTGTGGGGGCAAGTCTCACAAGGCAACCATTTTAACAAAATATGCAACATTATGTAGTATCTTGCACCAGGCCTGAGCTGACAGTACACATATTATTGGCTAAGTCAAGAAAAACAATTTAAAAGTAAGACTGATGAATAGATCAGAAATATCAATGGTGTAGGATAAAATATGCAACATTAGGAATTCACTTAGTGTAGACACAATTCAATGGATGGGATAACATAATCTCCACAAAATGGGGCCAAAGCAATCCAAAATGAAACTTAAATTTATAAATTTAAAAATATATACAAGTAGGTGAAAAACAAAACTATTTTTACATGCATATCAAGCTTTGTACTATCACAATAAGGAAATATGTATCCAACTGATATGTACAGTTGAATGAATACAGAAATCTGAACCAAGTCAACATGAATAAAACTTAAAAAACAATACAAGTCATCAACATATTGTTTGCATCTATCATGTATAAAGTTATCATTTTTCTTGCCATAAATAAATCTACAAACTAGAGATTACAACTTGAGATGTATCATCTAAAATAACATTTACTAACAAAAGTTATACTTAATGTATATCAATTTGATAAGAGATTTTAAAGATATTAAGTCTTTGTAAAATTTTAGAGCCTAAACATAGAACTGCTTGGGTTCTGAGTCATGAAATTTTCTCATTTAGTTTTGGTAGATTGTGTCTTACTCTTCTATAGGTTACATATTGGAAATTTATATTTATTCTACACCATGTACTAAGAATTGTTAGCTACATCTTTATATGCTGATCTAATGTTTAACTTTTATAATGTTTAGACTTATACATGTATGCTTAATTTAATAATCTTTACAGTTTTATACATATATGTAATATGTTTAACTTTTATGTTTACAGTCTTGTACATGTATGTTTGTTTTTTATAATGATTACAGTCTTATACATGTATGTTTAATTTTTATAATGTTTAGACTTGTACAAGTATGTTTAACTTATATGTTTAGTCTTATACGTGTATGTTTAACTTTTATAATTTTAAATATAATAATACAGATGTTTAATGTTTATAATGTTTAATCTTATACATGTTTAACTTTTATAATTTTTACAGTCTTATAACATGGATGTTTAACTTTTATAATGTTTACAGTCTTATACATGTATGTTTAACTTTTATAATGTTTACAGTCTTATACATGGATGCTTAGTCTTATACAAGGATGTTTCACTTTGATAATTGTTTAGTCTTATATATGTATGTTTAACTTTTATAATGTTTACAGTCTTATACATGGATGTTTACAGTATTATACATGTATGTTTAACTTTTATAATGTTTATCGTCTTATATATGTTTAACTTTTATAATGTTTACAGTCTTATACATGGATGTTGAACTTTTACAATGTTTAGTCTTATACATGTATGTTTACATTTTATAATGTCTACAGTCACAAGACATGTATGTTTAACTCTCATGTTTACAGTCTTGTACTACTTACAGATGATTGTGCACAATATAAGTCTGCATTTTTTTAAATCAAAGATCCAGTGTATGTTAATGAAGCATGTATCGCTCACATTTAAATTTAATTGGCTTTTATTTATATTAGTATGGCTAGAAATGAAATTAAATATTCTGACAAAAATGGTTTGATGTTTTCTGATATCATGACTGATGCTGCTTCCCTGGCCTATGTTAAATGAATTACTGACAAAACAAAGTGGTAATTCAAAATTAAAAGCAAATGAGTCATGTCATAAAAATCTGCTAATATTTTTGTCTACAGCATCATAGAAACTATTGGTAGAAGTCTGCTGCAAAACAGTAGTGTATCCACACTTTTTTTTTGCAGTTATCTTTACAACCAATATTATATGCACATATGTTCCCTGCCTCCAATGGGATGGATCACAATGACGAGACCACTGTGTACATCTAAAGTCTACCCTCAATCTCATTCCAAGGTTTGAAAACTCTATCATAAAAGGTGTAGGAGGAGTTGTACAGCACAATTCATGCATACACACAAAGCTAGAGGTAGGTTAACTTAACCCATTTTTAAAGTGAGTTTAATAACAGTTTACCATATGTACCACAGTTTACCACATGTATTGCAAATCTCTTCCACCCTTTACTACCCAGAGGCAGTATGTATAGTGTGTACAATGTTTAATGGTAGATTAGAACAGTCCTGGCTATATTGTGTTAAAAAAGTTTAAGTATAAAAAAGAAACAAAAGGCATACAAAACAAAGATGACTACAGAAAAGGATAAAACCCTTAAAATACAAAGCCACATTTTTCATAGGGGCATATACAGTGTCTATTGATTGGATCCAATGAGGAAAATAATTATGTAATTATACCTGCAGTCAAAATTAACTCTCTCAGTTACCTTTTCACCCGTGACCTTATTAGTCAACTGCAATGAAATCTTCTATGTACATGTACTCTTGTGCACTGGCGTACATATATATATATATATATAAAAAATTAATCAAGATAACAATGCATGTACCTCTATCTTGTCTATAAATTTTAGTACCCTCTACAGTTTTGTAGATCAATTCATAAAATTCAGTCCAAATTTTGCTAACGTAATTTCCACAAAGAAAATGTCATTTACACAAGTTTGCACCTTTTGTACATTGGAATACTTTATACCTAATATTTTAACTTATAATTATCTGCAGATCTGAACAATTATTAACAAAAAATGTTGACACTACAGATTCCCAAAAAGAGTCAACTGAAGGGACTGATAGTCTCCTAGCCAAAAAGAATGTACAGGAATCCATGATATGTATGTTTCTTCTGTACTTCTACTCTTTTTAAATGCAGAGTAATGGAACATTAGGCCTTCCCCATTAGATTTAAAGTTGTAGGGTGATTTGCCAAAGTAGGCGGGGGCTTGGGGGTTGGGAGACCTCTCCCAATGGTGATACAGGCTTTTTTTAAAAAAGGAGCCCAGTGTAAAGTAAAAGTCGCCAGGTAAAAATCACCCGGTTCCCCCTATTAAGGAACGTCCTGAAACCCAAGTGTTTAGTTTCTTTAAATCTAACTTATTAATTGTCTTAAACAAATAACAACAATTTATTGAACTGACATCATTCATGATATTCCACAGATGTCTCCACAAACTGGGTTTGATAAAAATCCACTGAAACTCTTAGGTGTTGTCATAGTCACAAGCCATCCCAAGTGGGCCTAATATCACTCACCTGGCTTAGATAACTTAACAGTTGACAATTTCACTATGCAGGCTTATGAAGTAACACATCCTATGTAACCTATCTTCCAAACTTTATATCATGTTGATTTTATCTATTTTTAATAAAATTTCTTTCTAAAAATTAAAGCATAATCAATACGCACAGTTTCTTCCTCAAAACTGAAGTCATCCAAGATGTTGATGATAAATAACCCAAGAGATAAAAATACAGCGTCAAGAGGGATAGGAAACCTGGTCAATCAGATGCAAGATAACATTATTAATATGCATCAATCTTGCTTATTACTGAAACGGTGTTAGATCCAATTGAGAGAAACACATATTCCAAGTTTGATCAAAATCAGAACACAAATATGGCTTCCAGAGTGATGGATCCAAGATGACATCATTAATATGTATGGTTCTCAATATTATCAAACTCATCTTTAAGCTTGATGCCAATATTTCAAATTTGATAAAATGTGGATTAGAAATATGACTTTCAGATTAGTAACAAACTCAGCCAATCACATGCAAGATGATATGCATATATGTCAATCATTATCAAGCTTGTACGTGATCTTGAAGATGGCCAGGTGGGCTAAAATTCCCAATCAAGACCTTTGGCTTTATGACCAGGTTGGCTAAGACCCCCAGTCAAGACCTTTGGCTTTATGGCCAGGTGGGCTAAGACCCCAGGGCCAGCCTATGGCTGATTAGACTGATTTGGCTCAATTGAGCCCCATGCTCACAGGTGCCTTGTATGTTAGTAATTTTTAAAAAATATATCCAATGAGAAAAGGTAATTTTAATGTGATTGAAGAAAATTTTAAATTCAATATCATATAAAACTTTAAAGTATATTTCCAAATGCCATGCTCACAGGCCCCCCACCCCACCCCCAATGATCCAAATTGGGCCCCACATTTGCTAAGGCTGGTGCTGAAGACCCCCAATCAAGACCTTTGGCTTTATGGCCGTGTGAGCTAAAATCCCGGTCAAGAACTTTGTCTTTATGGCCAGGTGGGCTAAAACCCCCAATCAAGAATTTGGCCCAAAAATTAATGTCTGAGTACTGGCGGTAATTAATTTATTGGAATACCAAATACAAAATTTTGAGAAAATTCATTTATATATGTACAAGTCACTGTCTTCAAAGATCATTGAAATAAAACGTAAACAATGACCTTTGACTTGCCCCAAGGTTAATTAGGTCCGGTTTTCAAACTCTTTCACATAAATGTGGTGGTCAGATCTGAACCAATTTTATTCAGAAGCAATCACATATTGCAAAAAGTGTTTTTAGTGACAACCCATGTCAATATCATCATTTGTGTTAGAGGAGTAACTAAAGATTTTCCAGATGGCCTCTATAGTGCCTTATTGGACATCAGATGAGCACCATTTTGATTCAGAACTACATACATGTGGCAATGGAATTTTGTTTTTTAAAACCCCATATCAGTACAACCATCATGCAGGAGAAATAGTCAATACATATATTTGGGATGACTATCATGACAGCCATTTTGAAGGCTGGATCAGCATCATTTTGCCTTATTGGATGTCAGATGAGCACCATTTTCATTTAGAACCATATACATGTGGCTACCGTTCTTTGTTTTTTTTCAAACCCCATATCAATACAACCATCATGCAGGAGAAACAGCCAATACATATATTTGGGATGACTATCATGGCAACCATTTTGAAGGCAGGATCAGCATCATTGTAATATATATAAACAACAATATATTGCAACAAAACGGGCTTTTGTAAAAATAAAAATAAAAAACAACAAACAATCATGAAACATGCTAGTATGGTCATAATAGAAGAAAAAGCTGCAACAAAATTTTTTAAAATTTTGGAGGTCACATTGGCATTATTTTTAATTAAGACCAACAATATACTGCATCATTTTTAATTAGGATCAAAAACATATGGCATCATGTTTATTTAGGACTAACAACATATGGCATCATTTTTTAATTACAACATATGGCATTTTTAATTAGGACCAACAACATAGGCATCATTTATAACTAGGACCAACAACATGTGGCATCATTTTTAATTAGGACCAACAACATGTGGCATCATTTTTAATTAGGACCAACGACATGTGGCATCATTTATAACTAGGACCAACAACATGTGGCATCATTTATAACTAGGACCAACAACATGTGGCATCATTTTTAATTAGGACCAACAACATGTGGCATCATTTTTAATTAGGACCAACAACATGTGGCATCATTTTTAATTAGGACCAACAACATGTGGCATCATTTTTAATTAGGACTGACAACATATATCATCTCAAGATAAGCTGCACATGGATGTAAAGCCTGAAGACATTGACTGTATTCATTGTTGGCAAAGTAAATAAGAAAGGGAAGGCTCAGCTGATCATTTGGTTCCAGTCATACAAGGCATGAACAAAGGTTATTTGTGCGAGAAGTTAATTCTGGTAGAGGATGTTTGCAAATACCATTTAAATCTGGTACAAATACTTAGGAAGGCAAAAATATTAAATCCCACTGGTCCTTTGAGGGAAAGATCTACAGCAACATACAAAAGAAGTTATTACCATGAAGGAAATCTCAGAGGCCACAAACCTACAAAATGTTGATAAATTGATTGCAAAAACAGATGCTGCACAGGATGATGAAACTGCACAGAGAGGAGCTGGAAATAAAACAGTATACAATGCAAATGCTGAACTTGACTGTGAATGTAAATACCACATCTAACCAAATCTAGTGACTATACCAAAATAGTTTCCTTTGGAAATTTTCTCATCTTATGTTTCACATTATAAATAACATGCATTCTATTCTACATAATAGTAACTTTGGTATAATGTTAAAATTCTGTTATTCTATGCACATAAATTATTTGTCTCTACCTAAAATCTCCCAACCATAAACCCCTGTATATACAATGTTTAAATCAGTAATGTTTTTAAAATACCTTTCCACTGTATATACAATGTTTAAATCAGTAATGTTTTTAAAATACCTTTCCACTGTATATACAATGTTTAAATCAGTAATGTTTTTAAAATACCTTTCCCCTGTATATACAATGTTTAAATCAGTAATGTTTTTAAAATACCTTTCCACTGTATATACAATGTTTAAATCAGTAATGTTTTTAAAATACCTTTCCCCTGTATATACAATGTTTAAATCAGTAATGTTTTTAAAATACCTTTTCTTCTAAAATCTGTAGCTGATTCAACAAAACCTTAAACACACTAGTCATCAGATGCTGTTTGGACATGTAATACAATATAAGTTGAGAAATAAAACTAATTTCCAACAAGTACATGCTAGACTAGAAATCTTCAGAAATCCTTATATATCTTTCACATTAAAGGTTTGGAACACTCTGCAGGATCCAGTAAATCATGAAATATATTATTTAATATTTAAACACAAAATTTTACCTACACAAAATTGTGTCCCACTATATTATTATATTGGTAACAGGAAATTATCACTTATTCATACCAGGATAAGAAACAACTGCACTGATTTAAATAATAATTTACCGTCAAATTTTCTTGCTGATAGCCCACTAAGCGCATGTAGAGTGGACAATGAGACTGCCTAATAGTATATTCTTACTTCTAAGAAACATACAGTACCAGAACAGAGACAAATGCATTGCGTAAACCATTTATTCATCCTTGTTAGTACAAATGTCTTGATGTTTGGAACAGCTAAGCTATCAAATGACCTAAAAATTCGCATCTTCAAAATCTTCCAAACTTATATAAAAGATTCTAAATGATTTCAATAATCATCTAAGACAAATCACCTACTGGCATTATCTCCCTCCTGTACTTGCTATGAAACCCCTTTATAAGCTTCCCTCCCCCTCACTCTCCCCATTTCTCTTCTTTAAATTAGCAGATGTGCACTTATTTTGTATTACCTTTTCTAGTACAATCAAAATTTTAAATATTCATTTGCATTACTGCACTGTATTTCTGATTCACACATGAGTATTTACACGGACTGTTAGTCCTTGCCATTTTTCATGTACCTACTTGTGTATTTGAGGGAGGGCTGTTGCTAAGCGATGAGAACTTGTAGCCCGACCCCATGTGCTGTAATTATGGCAGTAAAATATGTTTAAAACCAACAAATTATTTTGGCTGGGTAAGTAAACTGTACATTATTTTCTTAGAAATAGATGCAAAAACATGAAATATTAGCTTTATATGCAATGTCATAACAAAATACTGCTTTTAGATAAGGTGAAAATTGCCAGGTGTTTCACACCCAGCATGGAAAGTTTTACTTGCAAGACCTGAACATGTTTTACCAAATTATTGTCTGCCTACTCAGACATGTTTCTTTATATTTTATGACTTAAATTACAGTAACTCAAAGTACCAATGCACTGATGTTCCATGAAAAATGGACATTAATGATATCTGGATGCAACCCTAAGGTGAATTTTATTGACAAAAATGTCTGTGCAACATCAGTTTATTTACACCATATGAGTCTCCAATCCATCTTCAACATGTCAGCAGGTCTGGCTTGGTAACTTGGATCACTATAGTAACTGCTACCATAACTAGATATCCATTACTTTGGTTCCAAATGTTCTTGACTTTCAAGGAAAGGCAACTCCATAGTATTCATGTCCTTTGGAGTTAAAGCACTTGTATGAACACAACAATGCTCGCATTGGGACCAGTCCACTTAAATTGCCTAATTTCAAGTCCTGAAAAAGAAAAAAAATGCCAGAAGGAGACACAAATGTAAAACTTGAATTCTTCCCATCTAATTATTACACTCATATGACCTATGTGATGTGTATTTCAATTTTGGGGGGTCTTATGATTGATTTTCTGTCAATCACACTAAGTGCCAATAAAAAGGGACTGAATTTCTATCCCTGTTTTTGTTGACCTCCAACAGCTAATGTTGTATTTACTTGATGACTGCTAACTGGCAAATGTAAAGTCATTTTGATGCAGCTGAAGGTCTACAGAGATGATCCACTAGTTTGAAACATGGGTGAGGGAATGTTTTGTCAACAGGGAAATTAGCATAAAAACTGTAACAAACAAGAATTCTCTCCTATTACATTACATGACTAACTTCACAGAACTACACACTAAAAATAGTGGTGGGCAAAATATGGCCTGCAGTCTGAATCTGGTCCGTGTAAACTTTTTAGATGGTTTATTATATGAATTGAATTAAGTGTATTTACTTTGTTGTGGAAAGAACATAATGGGGTCTTTACACAATAGATTGTGAGGCAATTTCATTAATGCAGTAGATGGCTGCATTCCTAACATGTACATAAGTGTTTTGGCCCTAGCTGCATTCCAAACATGGACAAGTGTTTTGGTGCTAGCTGTATTCATAGCATGTAGAAATGTGCTTTGGCCCTGGCTGATTTATAGCATGTACAAAAGTGTTGTGACCCAGTCTGTATTTCAAGCCTGTATAAAAGTGTATAGCATGTACAAATGTGTTGGCTAGCACAAGATTGTTGTAGGCAGCAAACTCCAAGAGCCTGAATCCTCTTTCATTTGTTTCTGCATTGCAGAAGGGTCCACAGGTGCTTTGCCAGTTTGTCTGTGAATCAACTCCCACCTTAGTATTCCAGTCTCCTTGTTCAAACAGGATGTCCTTCTTGGGCGAGTTGTCAATGACATCTTGCAGTTGGTTATACAAATTCTCCAGTTTGTTGTCATCAGAGATGTGGGTTCATAGGCCTGTATGATTGTGATGTCGCCCTCAGCCAGATGGTAATGAGCCTGCTTGAGACTGGGCAGCAACCCATAATGCTCTTCACAATGCCCTTGTGGACAGGAAATCCAATGCCATGACCGTGTTTGTCCCCTCTTCCGCTGAAGTAGAGCTTATGCCCTTCATCTGTTGTTATTTCTCCAAAGTTTTTCCAGTGCACTTCGCAGAGACCAATAATGTTCCAGTTGTACCTCTCCAACTCATGTGTAAGTTCTTTCAACTTTCCCACAACTCTCAGTGTTCTAACGTTCCATGTACCGATGATGATGTTGTCTCTCCCACGGATCTTGGTAGTAGGGGCACCATTAGCATACTTGTTACCTCTGTCCTGGTGTACAGCGGAAGGTGCAGTCATTGTTGTCCCGGACTGCGACCAATCCGGTACGGAAGAATTGTTAGTTGTCCTCAAGTGGTGTGTCAAGGGCAAGATAAAGCCTGGCGGAGCCCATCCCTCTCCAGACTGGATGACCACAGCCGAAATCCACAAAGCATCTAGAAGATGGACCTGGCACAGTCCAGATGGACAACATCACAACCAGACTGACTACATCTTGGTGAAAAAATGATTCTGCACAGGGCTGAATATCGCCAGAACACGAAGTTTTCCAGGAGCAGATATTGGAAGTGACCATGATTTATTAATAACAACGTTTTGCCTCCACCTGAAAATGATCAAAAAGCCTAACCAACCAAGAATCAGATTTGACCTTGAAAAATTGAAAGATCCAAAAGTCACAGAAGCCTTCCAAGCAATGATAGGTGGTAAATTTGCACCTTTGATAACCCTGGACAGCCAAGACACTGACCTAGAGTCCTGAACAACCACATTCAACACAGCTGTGACTAGCACAGCCAACGAGATCATTGGCAAATATCGTCGAACAAAGAAACCTTGGGTCATGACAGATGTCCTTGACCTATGCAACAAAAGAAGAGAACTGAAAAAGGGAAAAAGAGATAAAGAAGGAGCTAGAAAATACAGAGAGATAAACAATATGATCAGGAAAAGCATGAAAAAGGCAAAAGAATCCTGGATAGAAAGACAATAATGCAAAATCAAAGACAGTCTGAGTAGAAATGACAGCAAAATGGCATATCAGCTGGTGAAAGAACTCACAACCCATAAACAAGGGAAAACAACCACAATCCAAGACAAATCAGGAAAATGCCTCACAGAAGATCAAGAGATTCTCAAGTGATGGACAGAATACTGCTCAGAATTGTACAATCATAAGACCCAAGGAGATCCAGCAGTACTAAATTGCCCTCAGGCAGAAGAAATTGATGACAAACCCATTCTTCGTGAAGAAATAGAAATTGCAGTTAGGTCACTAAAGAAAGGAAAGTCAGTCGGCATTGACAGCATACCAGCACAGCTCATTCAAGCAGGAGGAGAAGAGATAGTCCTAACAACAATCTGCAACAAAATATGGCAGACAGGAAAATGGCCCACCACATGGACTCATTCCTTGGTCATCGTGTTCCCCAAGAAAGGAAACCTACAGATGTGCCAAAACTACAGAACCATCAGTTTGATCAGTCACCCGAGCAAAGTCATGCTGAAGATAATTCTCAACAGACTAAAACCTCAAGCAGAGAAAATTATTGCTGAAGAGCAGGCAGGCTTTCAAGCAGAAAGAAGCATCACAGAACAAATCTTCAATCTCAGACTCTTTTGCGAGAAATACCTTCAGCACCAGCAGAACCTATACCATGTCTTTATAGATTTCAAAAAGGCCTTTGATAGGGTATGGCATGCAGCCTTATGGACAACTATGAGGAAGTACAACATCAGCTCAAACCTGGTGCAGATTGTTGAGCACCTCTATGACAAAGCCACCAGTGCTGTCCTCATCAATGGCAGCAGAGGAGATTGGTTTTGAACAACACTTGGAGTCAAACAGGGATGTATACTGTCACCTACACTCTTCAACATTTTCCTGGAAAGGATCATGGAGAATGCCTTGCATGACCACAAAGGCACTGTCAGCATCGGAGGAAGAACAATCACAAACCTTCGCTTTGCAGATGATATTGATGGTTTAGCAGGAGATGAAAAAGAATTGACTGATTTGTTTGAACGCCTTGACACAACTTCCACAGCATACAGTATGGAGGAGATTAGCGCAGAAAAAACCAAACTGATAACAAACAACACCAATGGCATTAGTGCAGAAATAAAGGTCAGTGGACAGAAGCTGGAAAGAGTCACAAGCTTTAAGTACTTGGGATCATTTATCACAGATGAGGGCTCCAAACCAGAACTACTTTGCAGGATTGCCCACACAATACCTACAATAACAAGGTTGAGACCAATATGGAAAGATACCAACATTGCTTTTGGTTTCAAAATATGGCTGATGCGCTTGATTGTCATGGACGCTCACATCATATCTACAAAGGAGGATTCAAACCTTTGAAATCAGATGCTACCGCAAGATCTTGGGCATCTCATACATTGACCATGTAACCAATGAAGAAGTCCATAACAGCATCCAATGAACCATCGGATCCTATGAAGACCTCTTGACCACTGTAAAAAAGCGCAAACTGAAGTGGTACGGTCATGTCTCAAGATCATCTGGACTGGCAAAAACAATCTTGCAAGGCACAGTGTGAGGGTGCAGAAGAAGAGGCAGACAGAAAAAGAGGTGGGAAGACAACATTAAGGAGTGGACAGGCATGGGATTTGGAGATTCCCAAAAGGCAGTAGAGAACAGGGAAAGATGGAGAGAATTGGTTTTAAAGTTAACTGTGGTGCCCCAATGAACTCTTGGGTTAAGGGATTGATGATGATGATGATGACAAATGTGTTTTGGCCCTGGCTGATTCACAGCATGTACAAAAGTGTTGTGACCCAGTCTGTATTTCAAGCCTGTATAAAAGTGTTGTGATCCTGCCAGCATTCCAAACATGCACAAGTGTTGTGGCCCATTCTGTATTTCAAGCATGTACAAAAGTGTTGTAGCCCTGGTTGCATTCCTAGCTGGTACAAAAGTGTTGTCCTGTATCTCAAGCATGTTTTTCAGAAGTGTTATGGCCCTGACTGTATTCCAAGCATGTACAAACATGTTATGGCCCTGACTGTATTCCAAGCAAGTACAAACATGTTATGGCCCTGACTGTATTCCAAGCATGTACAAACATGTTATGGCCCTGATTGTATTCCAAGCAAGTACAAACATGTTATGGCCCTGACTGTATTCCAAGCAAGTACAAATGTGTTATGGCCCTGACTGTATTCCAAGCATGTACAAACATGTTATGGCCCTGACTGTATTCCAAGCAAGTACAAATGTGTTATGGCCCTGACTGTATTCCAAGCATGTACAAACATGTTATGGCCCTGACTGTATTCCAAGCATGTACAAACGTGTTGTGGCACTGACTGTATTCCAAGCATGTACAAAAGTGTTGTGGCACTGACTGTATTCCAGGCATGTACAAAAGTGTTGCAGCACTGACTGTATTCCAAGCATGTACAAACATGTTATGGCCCTGACTGTATTCTAAGCATGTACAAACATGTTATGGCCCTGACTGTATTCCAAGCATGTACAAACATGTTATGGCCCTGACTGTATTCCAAGCAAGTACAAACATGTTATGGCCCTGACTGTATTCCAAGCAAGTACAAACATGTTATGGCCCTGACTGTATTCCAAGCAAGTACAAACATGTTATGGCCCTGACTGTATTCCAAGCAAGTACAAACATGTTATGGCCCTGATTGTATTCCAAGCAAGTACAAACATGTTATGGCCCTGACTGTATTCCAAGCAAGTACAAATGTGTTATGGCCCTGACTGTATTCCAAGCATGTACAAACATGTTATGGCCCTGACTGTATTCCAAGCATGTACAAACGTGTTGTGGCACTGACTGTATTCCAAGCATGTACAAAAGTGTTGTGGCACTGACTGTATTCCAGGCATGTACAAAAGTGTTGCAGCACTGACTGCATTCCAAGCATGTACAAACGTGTTGTGGCACTGACTGTATTCCAAGCATGTACAAACGTGTTGTGGCACTATCTGTATTCCAAGCATGTACAAATATGTTATGGCCCTGACTGTATTCCAAGCATGTACACACATGCTGTGGCCCTGACTGTATTCCAAGCATGTACAAACGTGTTATGGCACTGACTGTATTCCAAGCATGTACAAAAGTGTTGCAGCACTGACTGTATTCCAAACATGTACAAAAGTATTATGACCCTGACTGTATTCCAAGCATGTACAAAAGCACTGTGGCACTGACTATTCCATGCATGTATAAAAGCACTGTGGCATTGACTATTCCAAGCACGTACAAAAGTTTTGTGGTTCCAATCATTAAATTCTTAGACATGTACCTTACATTATGAAGTCCAAATATTCTGAGATTTTGTAACTTTGCTTACGACAAAGTTTGAATAATAGAGCTTTCAAAATACTCTAACATGGTTATTATATTTCATCAATAAATTTTAATTGTAGATAAATCCATACATGGAACTCATAAACTTTTCAAATAAACGTCTCTATTTCTCCAGACTTAATCACTTGAAGTCTCGTTCTTACTCAAGGGGAACCATGCAACATTTGCAGAAATAATTTTTTGGGGTTAAATATATAATCAGTAGATTTGGAGATACTGTGAAAGTTTTTTGAAAACAAACCATTTATAATTTCTGGTTTTAGCCTTTTTCTGGGGAGGGCTCAATTTTAAGAAAGACACATTTTCAAGTTAAGATATTGGTAATTGTTCTATTCAGAACTTGTTCTGGTGTGTCCAGAAATACTGATGAATAAGAACATGAAATAATTATTAACAATTCACTGAAATAGTTTACAATTAGATGATTATGAACCTGCCTGGAAAGGGAGACCTACATGTAAATAAACAATTCCCTCATCATGAAGGTCTATACATTTATGAATTTATTTTGATGGTCATCAATTCCATGGTTTTCAGAAAAAGGCCATTATTTGGAGTGCTTCAATTCATTGTCTGTGGAAAAGGTCTAATTGTTTTCGTAGAAGGATCCTTGTTTATTGGGTCTTTGAATTCATGGTTTGTGACAACCCAGAAATCCACCAAAACTGGTACCCAAAGAAATCCAATAAAACTGGTACCCAAAGAAATCCAATAAAACTGGTACCTGAAGAAATCTGCTAAAACTGGTACCCAAAGAAATCCATCAAACAATCCACTAAAATTGGTACCCAAAGAAATCCATTATGACTGGTACCCAAAGAAATTAACCAAAACTGGTACCTAAAGAAATCCATTAAAAATAATCCACTAAACTGGTACCCAAAGAAAATGAGTGAATTCAGTTTAAGCTATGAATTAAATACAGTATATACTCACTTATAAAATACAGTATATACTCACTTATAAACAAAGACCCTGATCTGCTGTTTCATCCTTCACTGGCAGATGAGGATTAATATTGTTTGTTCTACTGATTACTCCTAACAACATGCATAGACCCAGATCTGCTAGCATATTATGCAGCTGCAGAACTGGATCTGTACAGTTTGCTGTTGGACTTGATTTATAAGGGAGTAAAGATGGTAAATTAGGTGGCTATTTGCATAGATCTGTACAGTTTGCTGTTGGACTTGATTTATAAGGGAGTAAAGATGGTAAATTAGGTGGCTATTTGCATAGATCTGTACAGTTTGCTGTTGGACTTGATTTATAAGGGAGTAAAGATGGTAAATTAGGTGGCTATTTGCATAGATCTGTACAGTTTGCTGTTGGACTTGATTTATAAGGGAGTAAAGATGGTAAATTAGGTGGCTATTTGCATAGATATGAGGGAAAATAACTGGTATAAATAATATGGTTTATTTTTAATGCAATCTTTTTTCAATAAACTGCCTTAATTTCAATTTTTAGAATATTTTTGTAAATATCTGGCTTCAGACTTGAAAATGTTATTAATTCACAGCCAGATATCGTATTAGATTTTGCTGTTTTGTGCTAGAGTTTGACCTTGATACCATATTTTAAAGCAATACATGGCCTGTTATTTTCAATGAAAAAGAAAGTGAGAACTAGATATGCTTGATGAAAATGAATCACTGATTAGAGTTCTATGATTGTTATTAGTTTTATTGATGACAAAAGATATATCAACCCTTCAGCTGGAATCAACTAATAGCAAGTGAGGAGATGACCATACTCAAAATCATAATTTTTTTTTAAATAATCAGTTTTTCTGTTGAAATTGTTAGTACTTTATTATAAGTATGCAAAAGAATATTATCCATGGGTGATAACAAGCCCTAAAAAGAATACTCACTGTTTTTGCATCAATAAATCTGACACACTCAAGCCAGGTGTTGAGGAATGACTCGCCACAGACGGCACACTTGCTTGCCTGAGCTAACATGTCACGTATCTGAGGATAGTGGCGGATTGCACGTCGAAGGTAAGACCATCTGATAATTATAATGATATTCAATTAGAAAGAAGCTGATGGCACTTTAAATCTCTAAAGAAACTTGATACTTCTTAAACATGAAGAAATTTAGGTTGTTCTGTGAGCTCAAACATCTATATATAGCCATGCAAAGTAATTTATAAATTTTCTTATATCTTATGTCCCCAGTATTTATATGGAGTAGGCATAAATTCTTACCCATATCTGTCTATCTGTCTGTCCTGTCATGTCCAGTCACCTCTTGTTCATTGCAAATTTTGTTTCTGCTCTTTAACTTCAGAAGCACAAATGGGATTGAAATGAAATTTGGCAATTAGGCTTAACAATTAGGAAGACCTCTTTCTGATTCAATTTTCACCATTATCTAATGAGAGGAAACATATTTTTTGGAACAGGCATTTGTGTTCTATGACATATTTCTAGTTTTTAAATTAGAAATTATGTTAAACTTTGTGGTTTGCAATGTTGAGAAATTTCACTCTCCAAAGACAACTAGATGTACATATGTACATGCATATCCACAAATTTCATGTGTTCCTTTCAACATGTCTTTGCATGCATATCCACACACTTCAGATGTTCCTTTGAACATGTATTTACATGCATATCCACACACTTCAGGTGTTCATTTGAACATGTTTTTATAAGCATATCTACACACTTTGGGTGTTCATTTAAACATGTTTTTGCATGCATATCCACACAGTTCAGTTGTTCATTTGAACATGTTTATCTAATATTGTCAAACAATATACATTGCCCCTCTCCAAGACATGTGCAGGAATGAAAGATCAGAATGTTTCTTGCACATCTTTGAATGTCCAGCAATAATATTGCATATGGCTGCATAAATACTAAATAAACAAGGCGAATTCTCAAATTCCCCTTTGCCAAACATTTTTCAAGAACCTTTCCTAAAAATGAGTCAGAGAAACATAAAACCTTATTGTGCAACTATACTAACTGCATATCTAGCCAATAAAGTTTCAATAAAATTCTCAAGGTGGTATGGGAGTAGTAATGATGATCTAAATTCCCCAATTATTCCTTTTTGATAATTTTTCAACAAATTAGCCAGAAATCATCAATACTAACCACACATCTAGTGTAAAAAGTTTCATTATATCCTCCATGCAGTGCTGGTGAAGAAGCAATGACAAACTGAATTCCCCAAAATATCCCATTTTGACAATTTTTCAGGAACTTTCCTGCAAAATGCTCCTGAGAAGCAAGTAAAACCTTCATGAATAGCTACACCAACCATAATTCTATCTACAAATTTTCAAGAAAATCCCTGAAGCAGCTGAAAATGTGAAGCAATGACAAAATGAATTCCCAAAATACCCCTTTTATGACAATATTTCAAGAAATTTCACCCAAAATGGTCCTGATGATACATTAAATAAAACCTTACTTCATATCAACAACAACCACATATTTTGTGTACAAAATTTCATTAAAATTTTCAAAGCAGTGTGTGAGAAGAAGCAATGAAGAACCGAATTCCCAAAATATCCCTTATTGAAAAATGTTGCACAAAAGTACCAGGAATGGCACATGACAGGGATGTTCTGTAGTCCTCTATGTCGGTACTAGTACGCTATGGGGAATACTAGCCAATGGTCTCAATGATCTTGATCTTTATCAGGGTATGTAGCTTGAACTAACCCTTCTGTGGAGAAATCATTATTTTCTCACTTACTGTGCATAAATCATCTTTTCCTATTCGAATTACCACAAATGACCTTTAGACCCAAGAATCAATAGGTTTCTTTAATGTCCTAGGTGCAAGACATCCACATTGTTTGTTCAAGGAATTTAATCTAAAATAAAAGTTATTCTGCAAAACCCATTTTTCTTTGTGTTACACAAGAAAAGTAAAACCTTACTACACATTCCTATTAAATGATAGTCACTATGATTTTTCAATGCTTATTAAACAATGTCAATCTCTACTGTGCAAGCCACTCTGTTAGTGTCAAAAAATAAACAACTAGCAACAAGGGACGTATATAGTGCATCAGACGTGACTAGTAGATGTCAGTAACAATTGATTATTTTTATAGTGCAAAAAGATAATTCAGCCTTAGTTATTTCTTATATTAAATGGCATTTCTTACAGAAGGGTTTATTTTTCTCTAGCAGCAAGTAGTGAGTTGAGAAAAGCAAGTACTGGATTAAGAAAAGTGAGTACCGAGTACGGAAAAAAAGATTATCAGATTTTTTTAAAAGTGAGGATAAAGTTGAGATAAACAAGTATCAAGCTGAGAAAAGGAAATATCAAGTCAAGAAGGTGAGTACTGAATACAGAAAAGTGAGTATCAGGTAAAAAAGTGAGCATTAAGTTGATATAAGCAAGTATCAAGTTGAGAAACACAAATAGCAAGTCAAGAAAGCTGTGTTTTGAGTACAGAAAAGCGAGTATCAGGCAAAGAAAAGCAAGTATTGAGTTGAGAATGTCAAATATTGAGTCAAGAAAAGTGAGTATCAAGTAAAAAAGAAAAACATCATGTTAAAAGTGAGTATCAATTGCAGAAAAGTGTGCATAAAGTAATGAAAGGTGAAAATAGAGTACATATAAAGAGCAAATATTGAGTCAAAAAAAGCAAGTATCAAGTTCATTAATGCAAGTGTTGAGTTAAAACAAAGCAAGTATCATATAGAGAAAATGAACTAAAAACTGAGAACCAGTAAAACCATACAAGGGAGAGAATACCAGTATTCATGCATATGAGAATAGATCTGAAACATGAGTTTCTCCATACTATTTAATTGCAGACATATTTTTTTAAAATATGAACTTATATGAGTCTATGAATGCCTGTTTTTGAGCTTACATCCATCCACTGCACAACAGAGATATCGTGGCATGACACAAATGAAAATCCTGTACATTCAACATTTCACAGATTTTAGCCCGTATCTTCCTACGATGGTCCAGAGAGGGAGAGAGAGAGAGAGAGAAAGGCCTTTGGACATTTTCATATTTAATTAATAAAAATCGATTTTTAGAACATTATAATATGCTTATGAAACAACAACTAAAACAAAACATTAAATACATCACAGTATGTGTACCATGTAACCAAGGAATTTACTGTACAATGTCAACATGGTTTGCAACTTTGCATCATTGATAAACACTGTTGATAAATCCCAAGGAAAATGCACACATATCATTATGACGAACCATATTCTTGTAGGTTACTTGGTGTAATTTCTATTTCAAGGTTTTAATCCACCCCAAATTCCTTTTCTCTCACTCTCCACATTTCTGCATAGTTTGTCCATTATGCCTGAGAGGGGAGGGGGAACAGAAATCAGAAAGGATTGTGATGAAAATGTGTACCATATTAAATTCATTTAGAAAACAAGGGTTATTAATATTTTTAATCATTATTTTCATATGTCACTAATGATTAATGTGCAGAAATTTATCACTGATCTAGAATCAACTGCAGATGGTTGCTAGAATGTTTATATATGCGTATTATTGTGCCATGGGCGAATCACACTTTGATATACCAATAGTATTGGTATATTAAATTGCTTTATACCAACACTTTAAATGCCATGTTATTTTTAATGTATGTGGTATATCTATATATATATATATATATATATATATATATATATATATATATATATATATATATATATATATATATATATATATATATATATAATATGTTTGAGAATCTACTATTTTTGTTAATAAAAAAAAAATCAGTAAACATATTTTTGTTGATAAATCCATATCTGTTGTTAAAATTCATTTATGGATCATATCTGTTGACAAACAATATCATCTGAGTATTTGTCATCGAGGTATGATACCATTTTAGTATATCTGCTGTTCGACTTTATACAGGTTTTCAGTTGTTCCACTTTAGTTGAAAGATTGAAAGAGGTGGAAGCATGAGTATGACCTACAGTGTACATGTTCTATGCCTCCTCAGACAAGTGTATACAACCTATGCCTGACACAAGTGTACATGATCTATGCCTCAGACAAGTATGCATGATCAATGCCTGAGACAAATGTACATGATCCATGCCTTAGACAAGTGTACAAGATCTATGCCTGAGGTGAGATTAAATGTTGTCTTTCCATCAAAATAAACTGAGCACCAAGTAACATTAAAACTATTCCTGGAATAATTAGGAAACTGCAGTTGCAAATATAAGTCATCACATAAAGAATCAAAAAGATTCATGGTCCTGGAGTTCCAGGTTTAAGCTGATGGGTCATAAGTTTGTATGTACATTATCATGTAGATCATTTAGTGGAAGGCTATATCAGCTTGTGAAAGGTATCTTATAATTCACATTCAAATCATACAGTTATATTCATGAATGAGATAACATGTTGAACAGATACAAAAACACCTTTGCACTATAACTGTAACATGTGCCTGCTAGTCAGGCTTGAAGCACTATATGCCTCTCTTGTCTCTGATTGGATGTTATTTTTACACTGACAGAATATGTGAATGGAGATTGACCTTGTATTTGGTTATTATTAATTAACACTGACATCACCTGTACAGTAATGCACCAAGCTAAGTAACTTGCTTTCCATTATTACATCAGCATCATTTAATAAAAATTAAATTCCCATTTTTTTATATAAAATAAAAAGTCACTTGTCAGGCTCCAAGAAGATATTATGATCATGTAATTCAGATTTTAATTCTTTAATCTTGATCAGAAAATAAATATTTTTATAGTTTTGTTAATATAGTACTTTCCAAACATCAATTTTCTGCAAATATTGCTTTCCTCAAGTTAAAATGTGTAAAAATTTTATTTTTCAAACTTGATGATGAACCTTCAACAAGGCAATGCACATTATTCACTGATCACCATATATACTTGCTTGTAAGCCGAGTCCAAATGAAAAGTGTATAGATCCAGATCTGCCATCACATCATGTTCCAGAGGATCCGGGCCCACAAAGATTGTTAGAAGTAATCAGTGGAACAATCAACATAGACCCTGATCTGCTGGCACCAAATGTGATAGGAGATCAGGGACTATGCTGTTTGCATTTGGACTCATCTTACAAGCGAGCATATTTAGCAGTTGAAAAGCATACAGTTAAATGTATCATATGCAAAATCATAATTCCAAAAGCATATAGTTACATGTATCATATGCAAAATTATAATTCCAAAAGCATACAGTTACATGTATCATATGCAAAATCATAATTCCAAAAGCATACAGTTACATGTATCATATGCAAAATCATAAGTCCAAAAGAATACAGCCATGTATATATCAGCCATATATTCATGCAAATCCAAAGACAGTACCATTATATTCCATCATTTCATTGTTTTCACCAAGCCATAATGGAAGATATTGAAAATCTGAGTTAAATAACTCCAAATAATTCTCAAATTTGGTAATGAGTGATCATAAAATGGTGTAATACATGACAAAATGATAATGACAAAATGATAAATGGTATAATTGATAACAATGAGATCTGTATTCTTAATTTTGAACCATGAAGATCAACAAAAATGTTCAAATAGTCAAATTGCATTCCAGTATAAAATAAGAAAAGCATCAGAGGAATAATTTAAAAGGTACACGTGCAGGATGAATCATAACGGTTTTAAACAAAATGGCAGCTAAATATGTCTCACAATTGCAGTTTAGAATTAACTGACTGATGCAAACTTGAATACTTCAAGATCAAGGGCAATTAACTCTGTCAAAAAGCTGGCACTATATTTAACAATTACAGCGAAAAAAATTGTGCAACTGTAATGACAAAATGTTATTGCAAGACTGAAGACTTAATGTCACACAAACTGGTGATCAGTTTGATGATTTTGGATGTTATGGCTAGCTGTTGGGTGATAGAACATAATGATTTGTCTTCATGCATTGAGCAAACAGAAGCAGTTCTTCTTTGATGATTTCCTCAGCATAAGCTTCCACAAATGATAATGCACACCACTATTCTTTTGACTTCAAATCTTCATCAGATGCATGTAATAAACAGGGCCCACTGCAGATAAAAGTTGTTTTACCATTATTTGAGATTTATTTTGTTTGTAATCTGATAGAAACAGTTTCTATGACAGAGATGGCTCAGAACTATCAACTCCTTGGAAGGGTTCCATCTCTATCGGACATAAAATATCTTTGCTGATCAGAAATTAAGAGACATATTTAGTTGTATGTTTAATTGTTCAATAAATTTAAATTATAAATACACACTAGGTTATATTGTCTTAGGGGAAAATGCATTTTTCATTGTTACTGTACCAAGATTTCCATATGAATTTAGGACTGAAGTTTTAAAAATTTTAAGATCTTAACTCTGGTAAAGTTTTAAAATAAATATTGTTAATTAACTAATCAGTGCATTAGATACAGCATGGGTTTGTTGAGTGAATCCCTCTTAAATAAAATAAACAGTGAAATATTTATATCAATCCTTCTGGTTTCACCCCAAGCAATTCTAGTATAAACATTTCACATGTTACATGCAAATGGCAGCACAATGAAATCAGAAAATAATCTGCATTTGTTTTTAAGTGTTTAGATATACTTCTTGTGAAAAGAGTTCAGTTTAAACCATATTTATTTCATAAACTTTTGGTACATGCAAGTACAAGCAAAACATTTTGGGGATTAAGTACCTTATTGGAACTCAACATACAACAGCATGAATCTTGGATACTGATGTGAGTGGTTGCAAAAAACAGCACAAACAAAAAATATACAGTGAAAGCTCTAGAAACAGAAATGCATTGAGACCAAGTAAAAGTTAACATTTTGAGAGAGTTTGGTTTACTGAGGTTCTGAAATTTAACATAAAATAAGTCCCCTTAGTTATAACATTATATGCATATCGATTATTGCCAACTTATGTTTTACTAATCATCATTGCTAACCAGAAGTTGTCAATCCACTTCATTCCATGTCACCCACTGAAATAGAGTTTTGAAGAAGTGCCTTTTTGTGGATGAAAAAGCTACTGCATGTAGGAAGCAAAATCAACTGACCAATGAGAAAACTCGGTACATGACATGTTGGTATTCAATATGCTGACTTCCACGTCTACATACCTTGGCTCAAACAAAAAATGTGCATGAAATTTTAAACTGGAAAAACTTGCATGTGACAAGTATTGTCATGTGTAGATGCTACTATGACTATTCAAAACTATCTTCTAATAGTATTTACATGCTCATGTTTGTTTGTACCCCACCCCCACCAATTTTAAAACGAAAGACATTAGGGATATGAAAAATGCAAAGAGCTTTGTCATTGCATTCATCAATTTATAATTTCTAACCTGATTGTTGCCAGAGGGTTCCAAACACTGTCAACTTGTTGGTGTTTTAAATAAAATGGGAGTTTGTTTATTTGCCATTTTTGCATGGGCGAGTCCATGTTTTTATGCAACATATGTGAAGTATTTCACTGTCATAATGTCAATAATTCCATAAATTTTGGAGTTAAATCTTTTTGAACACATGTATAAAAGAGTTCTTCATTTTTATTTGTTCAGTTTGTTTTAGAAATTTTAAAACTATACACTGCAAATATTGGACACAGATGACATTGTTTTTACTAAATGGACTGGTTTAGAAGCCAGAAAGGATAGTGAGCAGTCTGTCCCCTTGTTTACAGCAAAAGCTGACAGTGTTGGGAACCCCCTGTAGACAAAAATCAGGTAAGAAATTATAAATTGATGAATGAAGTGACTAAGTTTTTTGCATTTTTTTTTATATCCTTGATGTTTTTCGTTTTTAAGATCAGTAGCGGGTACAAAGGGGAGGGGGTGTGAATACTATTGATAAATTAATGACCAATCTGAGAATAGCATGTTAAAAACCATTTTGGCTAGTTAAATATGTTATGGGTTGAAGTGAAACAAGGTAGATCGATGATCCTTGGCTAGCAAAGATGTGTATGAAAATAATGATCTTGTGTGTGTGTGTATATATATATATATATATATATATATATATATATATATATATATATAAAAAATTCATTTCAGTGTAAAAATGAAATCTGGGACATAAATATTTTGGTGGATTTTCAGAGTTTAGAGTTTTCTGTTTAATGAATAAGTTTGACTGAAATAGAAAATTTGGGAATAGAATGTTTCAGTTTCAGGAGAATTTTGGCTTAGTGATGTTTTGGTCTTGAGATTTATAGCTGCAAATAGAAATAAAGTAAACCCCCATATAGCTTGCTATTTTTAATGACTACTTCAATATTTTTTAGATGTCTTAATACAATTTTGCACAGATAAGAATGTTTGCATTTTATGTTTTTTTCTTCATAGTACGTAGGGTTATTAAAAAATAATGTTTCAATTTGGAGAGTGATAGGAAGTATGTATAAAATGTTCTCTCTTAGATCAGAATATTTTTCATAGACAAAAAGAATGTTTTGGCCATCTTTCTTTTTATTACTGGAACAGTATTTATTTTCAGATTAATTACTTGAATATAAATTACAATTTAAACACCTAGCCTAATGTACATGATCTATGATATATATATATATATATATATATATATATATATATATATATATATAATCAGCAGTCCTACAGATGATTCTATGCTGTCAACATTATTATTAACAAAAATTAAAAATAATAATGATCATAAAATGGACCCTTATGAGATACCTGAACTGATGTGTCAGAAATCTGAGGATTTAAAATTCAGGACTTGTTTTCTTGATGATAAGTAACTTTCAAACTTTGATAATAAATATTTCTGAATACCAATAAAACTTCCTCAGTCTTGAAAGGAAAACTTTATGCCAAATGTCCAAATATCAAAGAAAATGGTACTAACATCTTGGGTCAAGCACAAAACAAACTGTATTGTAAATGTCTATCAACTGTTATGATGATTTGAATCACCAGGTGAAAAACCTCATTGATTATGTGAAATTATATAAAGTTACACATGATAAAAGTGAGGAGTTTGTTAACTGAGGATTTAATTAATGAGGATAAGCTGTAAGCATAAAATTATGGTGACTTCTTTTTGTTCAAATATAATTTTTTTGTAGGATGTGCAATGAAGTTGCTTATCATAATGAAAGAGTACAAAGACACAGGATATATGGGTTTCTTCTTTGCAAAACCACATGCATGACATGCAGATAAGCTCTGTTTGAATCTGAAAATAATAATGTCTAACATTGTCTTAAAATCCAATTCTATGAGAAAAATGACCAATTAATAACCAATGATCACAAGGCATCACTTCACAAAAAAAAATAATACATAAATTGCAAAAGCAATTCTTGATCAAGACAGAACAAAATTGAAAAATAATAGGGATTCTGAACATGTAAAATCAAACAACTTTGTTGCTTTTACCTCTTCTCTGGATGCCTGTTTAGAACAAACACAGAATTACTAATAGAGTAATTATAAATAATGTAGATAATAGAGTAATTATAAATAATATTATAATAACATTTAACAGATTATTGTGCTGCAATCCTTCACCATACTTTCTTAAAAACTGTACATATTTTATGTCCAAAGCAGGTGTTTGTAATATTGGAGAACTCATAACTGAGAAGTTCATTACAGTTAGGGACACTATTTTACAGAGATCAAGCTTATGTTGTAAGCAAACCTGATTTTTTTAACTTTAGAACACTATCATTTGAACATAAGAGCTAAAAGATACATTTCCCCACCATATTAAACCCCTTGTAAATCAAATCTTAATTTAATACTTTACACACTGATATTACATAATTAGGTATATCGTTAATCCTAAATTTGTCATGTTAGATGAATACTGCAAAACTCATTCAACAGTAATGGCAGCATATATAATATTAAATATACAAATACTATCAAACATAATTAGAGCTTGTGATGTTATTATAACAGTAATATACATATACTATCAAGGCATACTTAGAACTTGTGATGTTATATCAGATATACATATAATAACAGTAATATTGAATATGAATTGACATTTATTGGAATAAGTTTCATGACCCTGCTGAACTGATAAACAATTAGCCGTAGTATGCTACTGTACTATTTGTATGAGGTATATTAATATTCACATTCGAAACTGAAGATTTCTTCCACATAACTTTTCAAAATTAATGGACTGTGTTGCAACATAGTTATGTGTCTTTTTAAACCCCCAAATGACAAGAATGATCTTAAAACAATGCCAAATTGGTATTTCATTGTCAAGAAGACAGAAAGAAAGCAAAATGAAAAATTTTAAAGTAGGTTAAATTGCATGATGAAGTGGGCTCTTCCTACATGGTCCTACTAAAGGGAGGTCAGGCTCCCTGATAAGGTGCCAATTCGTTTTGCACTATAACAGCAGAAACTATGTGAGTGCTGACACTCAAGAGATGCAAAATTATGTTCTTGTGGTCAGGTATTCTTTATTATGGTGCTGAATATTAATGTGAGTAAGAACAGTGATTCATACATGTTGTCCTTTATATTTATGTAAATTTTTACTATTCTGTCATCCTTCACATGTCAGAGGCTGTTTCATTCATGAGGTCAGCTTATTACTGCAGAAAGTACTGTCATGTCTGGGGTTGGATAGCAAGAAATAAATTGATATGCAGTTTAGAAGTTCTTGTTTTGCTCAAGTGATATGACTATTGTGGAAACTACTGTATTAACTACAATTATAATTTTAATAATAACTTATTTTAAAGATGTTAGCACTTTAAAAAACTGAATAATTGTTCAACAAATTTGAACTGAACCTCAACCAAAATGCTAACAATTCTTCTTTGTGTTTGTCTTCAATGCATTATATATTGGTACATTGTTGTTCCAGACTAAATGTTTGATTGGCAATGGCTGGTCAAACAACTGGCATATACACCTGAGCACTAAACAATGCCATTGTTGAAACAGGTCTATCACCCAAATCAATAAATTAATTTACATACCTAATAAAAAATTGTCAATCAACTGTGGTTGTTGAAAGTTCCAAGGTCTGTTTTATTAACAATCCTATTTTATCAGCAAATCATCATGTAATCAGCCAATCAGCAGGTGAAAATACTGCAAAAGGTGTGGTATATTCATCGAGTGTTGTCAAATATTTATCAGGAACAGCTGTGATCATTGCCACTTACATATACCATCACCCCCCACCACCACCCTTTCATACTACTGCTGAAATTTAACTCAATAAATATAAATAGATTCAAAATTATGTCTTTCATGAAAGCTTTGAAGTCATCAAATGCATATACCTATGAGCTTAAATTCTGAATTAATCTTTTTGATTTCTTTAAACTTAAGTTAGAAATGCATCACCTTAAAATCACTCTAATATATACAGGCTACCTGTCATTTACTACTGTAGCTGGATGCTGACTGGAATATGATTATTCAGTTTTAGGGGTGGAACAGACTGCTATTATAACTAAACATGCTACTCTTTGTTTTGCTCTATAAGAGTACAAAATCAGAATAGTGACATACTTTTCAATCCATATAATAGTAGGGTTTATTTATTTATTGCGTATGACTTTTAGACTATTCATGGCAGAGTGCTCTTTACCCCTCTAACTGAATGGGTAGTTCCAAACCAGGTTAGTTAGATGTCACATTTGTACTGCATGAAAGTTTGAAACAATTATGCAAGTGTTGCTATATTTGTCACATGTATATTATGAGATCACATACCCAGGTATGAAATAGAGTTAATTTATTCTTATTAGATTAAATATGAGTTTTATTATTAGGAAGTTGCAATGTCTGATTTGAGAATTTTATTGTCGGTAAAAATATGTCTCATCAGACAAATACAGCATGAATATTTCTGAAAATATACCCTGTAGTGTTTCAAAAATCAGAGCAAACTTACTAGCAAGAAATTATGTATTCAGATTTGAATGGAATCTAGCTGAGAAAATTATGGAAATTATGGTTCTTTGTGCACATTTCTATGGAATTACTATTATGGATACATTGAGACTGGTTGGTGAGTACTTGTTTACTACTGTTCCAGTTGCCAATTCTCTTTAGCATGTATATATCAATGCATGTATGGTTCGTGGTAAAAATTAAATATTAAATATGTCAATCACTGGTTAAGCATTTTGTGTCTAATATGCATCAATTTATGTTGATAACGACAATACTGAAGCCCACCTTGCTCTGCAAAACTGCAACTCTAAAGCCCACCTTGAAGTCTCCCTGCCCTATCTTGACAAAGCTAAAAGAAAACATATACTGTATATAATCACTTACAAGTCGAGTCCAACTGCAAACTGCACAGACCCAGATGTGCCATTATTTAATGCGCCAGGAGATCTGGTTTTGTGCACCTTGTTAGGAGTAATCAGTATAACAAACAATATTGACCATGATCTGCAGATGCATTACATGGTGGCAGATCAGGATCATTGCTATTAGCAGTTTGCCTCGACTTATATGCAAGCACAGACAGTGATATTTTTAAGTAAACAGACTTGTCTAAATATTGCAGGATATGTTATATAACACAAAAGCATTTTTGTAGACCCCAATTATCATGTTATCACAGGGTTTCACTGCACTTTAAGCCAAAGAAGAACAAGAGGAGGAAGATGATAATGTTGATGATGATGAAGATAACTAAAATGCTTGGTGTAAAGGATATTAGTAAGCAACCATTTGATTATTTGATTTTTAATACAAAGGCAAGCTAAAACAATAGTAAGATATATCAATATTCACAGCTGGCATAAATAAATAACCAATCAGTCAATCTATTAATCAGTGAAATGAACTAATGGGCTCAGCAGAAAATGTTTCTGATCTGGATGCTTTAGCAGTGTAAGTGATACATACCTATCTTTAAGTTCCTTCATTACATATCTCGCTACAGTTTCCTAAAAAATGAAATAAAACCATTATATTTATTTTCACTGATGCTAACTAAATACACATCATAAGCACACACAACTTTTCCAATAAAGCTAATCTTTTCTTCCATTTCTGTAATTTTGGAGAAAAAATGAACTATATATAAGTCTATAAATTGTTTGTCAAGTGATAGTGTAAATTTCATGCATTCAAAACTACTTTAATCATTTGGATTTGTGTTCAGGACCATGGTTTTTCCTGGACAATTGTATTGCCTGATTTTTGTCATGACATTTACTTGAATGTCAGTTCAAGACCTGATCTTGTGTACCAGTTGGTATTTTCTGGAAGCAAACTTGTTTATGAATTTGATTGGAAAATGACCCACATCTTAAAAATTTTGCTGTGTCACGGGTCAGGTGACAGTCTATATAAGGGACTAGGTGGGTAATTATTTTACTTCCATCTTAATATTTGTCTGTGGAATCACTTTTAGTTGTGCTCAGTTATTAATTGTGAGGAATTATTTATATAAATTATACATCAGAATTACACAGTGCTCATTAACCTTTGGATTAAAACACTGCTTTGGGATTACTAAGGACTCATTCAAAGACATTCTGGATTATATCTTTGTGATATATCAAGACATCAGCATATTCAAGATTCTTGGAATTCATTTGGAACATTCTATACTTTCTACACTTTTGAACTTGTAAAATAACACTTAGGATTATTGGGGATTTAATTCACAATATTGTAAGTTCCTTTTAAATTATCATTCTGTATTCCAGGGAATAAAAATTTTGCTGAATTTTACAAACCTTATTCGTTTTGCTTCTCTCTATTACTTAGTTTAAGATCACAGAGGCATAACAGTTACCAGATCATCTTTGAAGGGCAATATATTTACAGTATGTTAGAGACCAACTTTGTCAAGCAGGGCCCCAATGAAGGGCAATATATTTACAGTATGTTACCAGACTGACTTTGCCAAGCAGGGCTGAAAGGAATCGCAATATATCTGCAATATGCTACCAAACCAATTTTGTCAAGCAAGGCCTTAATAAAGGGCAATATATTTACAGTATATTACCAGTACACTATAAGGCAACCTGCATCAGTGCAAAATGTTTGACAGCAGAGTCAAGAAATAACTGATTTTGGAAAATGAATCCAGCTCTACCCTCTTATATCAACATTGCTTATGTCAAACCAACTGCCTATGTTGACAAAAAAGCAAAGTCCCAGACCCATGGTCTCTTGTTACTCACAAATTTGTCATGCTTATGTTGTCATCAAGATAGAAAATAAATGAACATGTCAACAGAATCATTTGATCCCAACCTGAACAAATTCTTTGTTTTCTAATCATCAATGTCGACAAGTTGCCAGTTCTGATCCATACTTAATTCTACAATTATTTAATGTTGCAGTCACATAACAAACATGCATTTGTTTGGTCCTTCAATGTTGGCCTTGCATGCCAACTTCATTAATGCATGCACCCCAAATCAATTTCTATTTAATCTTTATTAAGGCCTTTTAAAAAAAATTTCATTAAATGTTTCACAATTATTTGTCATGAACATTTCGACTGATATTTTGAGGGAATTCATAACAGGTGTTCATTTCACTATGAATGGCCTCATCCTCTTGGTAGCCTCAGTAATATGATTATGTCTGCGGCCTCAGTCAAATCTAGGCCAATTTAATCAGCATGTAAATAATAACTATACAGTCATGTCTTACTGGTGACAAACAACATTGTTGTGAATTGTTTAGTCACACATGTTGGTTGACAATGGGATGTGGATCATATGAAGACTACCATTTTATTATGCATGTGTTTTCTCACAGGATGAGACTGATATGAATTTTCTGTGATCTACATGGATTCATGGATTTTCACATACATGTACTTTACACATTATGGATTTTGTTACACAGAGGTAACAAAAATATAAGACATCAAACTACAAGTGTATTTCAAAATGGTTTTGTCTTTATTTATTCAAAATTTCCATTGTTTATTTTCTCAGTGTAAATCCTACTCTGATGACTGATCATCCATTACAAATTTCACTTAAATGCAGGTCAAAGAGAACTTTGCTTTTTTCAGCCCCTCTCCCCCTCATCTTGACATCCATTTATTTCAACAATATTACCTTGGGCCCAAAGATGTTGAAATAAATTGGTAGGACTTTATAGTTATATTCTGATTCTAAACAATATTTTGAAGTTATCCAGACCATGGTCTCTGGTGATCACAGCCGAGTGAAAAATAACACATTATGCATCTCTATGGACTCAAGATTTCATGTTCAATGTTGTTATGTGCAAAGTTGCTATCCAAGGTTGTTGATTTTCACTGGATGGTCTGGTTTTTACACCATCAGTACCATTCAGCATCATCACCTGTTTCCTTGTGACAACAAAAATTATTGTCAGAATATAATGGTACAATCAGAGGATAACACATTTTTAAATGAGTGATTTAGAAGTGTGTCATTCTTCCATAATTTGATGATTTCCATCAATTTGTTCAGAACTTAAGTATTTCTCTAATGTGCAACCTATATTATTGTAAAAGGTAAAACATAGCAGTGACAATTCTGTCAGTGGGTTTTTGCATTAATTTCTTTTGCTTAAAGCTAAGTAACCAACTATATCCCCTACTTGTACCAGATTGTCTTAAAATTTGGATCAAGCTTAAGAAGTCTGGCAAAGGTCCAAAAGAAATCAGTGGGTCGACAGATCAAACGTCTGGGCAACTGTGTGAAGCAGAAGATTACATTCACCTTTGGCAAAAAATACCCTTGTTGTAGGACTATTCCAGAAAATACAATATGGGGATGGAGTGCATATTATTGAAACTTTTGTGGTTGGTTGGCAGTTTATCTATACTGTCTTCCTTAAGTTTAATAGAAATGAAAAAGTGGCTCATATAACCATTTAGACACTACATCTATCATGACAGGTATATTTTGCTCTTAAAGTTCTGTACTTCAACTCTGGAGGCAACTATTTCCAAAACAGTCCAATATTCTTAGCATATATGCACTATGAAATACCTTAGTCTAAGATATTTCAAGCTAGACAATGTATTGTGCAAGCTACCTTTAATGACAAGACCTCCTCTTCTTGAACAGAATGGACAGGCACATGTTGTAAAAGTGGATTCTCTTCACAGTACATCTCTTTCAAGGGAATGTTTATGAGCTGAAAGTCAATACAGACTATTAGTATAGTGTTTGATTAGATAACTATAACATGAAACATTTAGGCCTAACATGTAACGAACATCAAAATCCATGTATGATTTTTAAAAAAAAACAATTCCAGATGTTTGCAGCATGCATTAAATAACCACATTCGGAATGTACATACAGATGCTCTGAGTACATTTATTTGGCATAAGCAATCATGCACAATTTGGGTAATCAAGCACCTGCTCTGCTCACCAGATTAGGAGCATTCTAATAATGGCTGTTTTGTGCAAACTCAGAAGAAACAAGGGTTGAAGTTGGGAGTATGCAAATGCACTGAGCATTCCCTATTATGGACCTCTTATAGCAGTTCTATATATGGATGCTGAGTGCATGCCCTCTTCAACTAACTTCCACTCTTCTGTGCTAAACCAAATACTACTGCTCTGATCATCGGCTTGATTTATATAAAAACTCTGCCCTTGGAATATGATACACCATCCACAATGAATTGAAAGATGGTGCTCATTTCTACTGGAATTTCTGTAACACAGACCACTGTCTGCTAAAAATGATACTGAAAGTAAAATTCATTTGCCTTCTCAAAATAACTCGTCTCTTGAGTTGTAAAGATTAAAGTTATCATTTTAATTTATTCAGAAACTGGAAGGATATACCTACATACCTACTCAACCATGCTGAACCATGCATCAGAGGTGTGAACATATTGACAAAATAATTATTACTCATGTATCCTGTGCAAGAACTTTAGATAATCAAATAACATTAAATATGAAATACAGATGTTAACTTTTAACTCAATTATCTCACTTTACACAGTTTGACAAAAACAAGACAAGGAAGGTAACTCTTCCATATATAATGCATGACCTTTACAATGAGAAAATCGTTATAATGACATAAATGTCTGGAAACCAACTTGGTCTTTGTAAAGAGAACTGATTGTATATATGTTTTACTCTTTGCAGTGGAGACCATAAAGATGACTGCAACAAATAATAACATAAATAAGCAAACTATGTCAGCCTTTAGGGAGTTTATTAAATATACCTCTGTTGGGAAAATCCTCAGATCATTTGCAGCAATATCCAACACCCGTAGTTTGTAGCACTTTCCAATACTCTGAAATGTGAAGTGAAATGTTCCTAAGCATTACAGGATTTTAGCAGTTAAAATCAATCACCGAAATATATTTCATCAAAATGAATACCTTTAAAGAAAACTATTTACTAATGCCCATGACATGTAACAAAAAAGCCTATGAAATTCAGATAAGATTAGCTGCTAAATCTTCACCAACTTTGCACTGGATAGTTTTCTACTTGTATGAACCAAAAGTTATATTAATGAATAATTGCTAAATCTGATAAAAACACAAAACAGAATTATTGCACAAGGTGTTGGTTGTTTTCTTTGTGTGATTGTAAATGACCTCATCACATTCAAAAACTTTTATTGCCATGATATCCTTTCAAGGATAATTCCAACAATAATTTTTTTGGGCCACCATTCTGCAAGCTAGGAAATTTTATTGTGAAATGACAATTTTGGGGAACTTTTAACACAATGAGTTATGGTTTCTCCTGTCCCTATCCCCCAATACTTGCAATTTTTGCCAGTTTAATTTCAGATGTGACTTTGTAGCAGATTAAAAAGAGAATATAATAAGCATTTGTGCAAAGTGTAAACCAAAATAAGTTAATACAGTTTTCTTTTTATTTTGTATAAAAGTTGCCTTTTTAAATATTATTGGTAGTAAAAGTTGCTTTTGCATTAAAAATAGTTTTTTAGAAGTCCTTAATATGAGACATGTTTATCTGTTAATTTGTCTCAAATAATATAAATTTACAGTGAACAATTTTCTCTGATGGTACATCATAAAGTTCCTGAACTGAGTTCACCTCCAAAAACTTCTGTCTCACAAGAAGGAAATAATGCACTTGACATTTGTCAGTAGACACTACAAAGATATACTATACACTCTGGTCAATTTTGCCCCTCAGGAGGTATGCATGTATCAGGTATGTGTGTCCTATACATGTTCAGCACAATATGTGTGTGTGTGTGTGTGTGTGTGTGTGTGTGTGTGTGTGTGTGTGTGTGTGTGTGTGTGTGTGTGTGTGTGTGTGTGTGTGTGTGTGTGTGATATCTCAATTTTTTACACAGCTTTTAAAAATTTTCCAGACATATTACTACTATGTCTGCAGTGTGGCAGTTTATAGTGATGTCGAGCACTGTATGCATGTATCAGGTATGTGTGTCCTATACATGTTCAGCACAATACGTGTGTGTGTGTCTGTGTCTGTGCGTGTGTGTGTGTGTGTGATATCTGGACTTTTAACACAGCTTTTAAAATTTTCCAGTCATATTGCTACTATGTCTGCAGTGTGGGAGTTTATAGTGATGTCGCGCACTGGGGCATCGTGCCGCAGACATGCAGCATCTTGTCTCACTCAGTCTTATCCTGAAACCAGGCTGACCAGTCCTAACACTAATCTCTTAATGCTGACTGCCATGCAAGGCAGCTGCTAGTACCATTTTTATCAGTCTTTGGTATGACTCAGCAGGAGTTCAAACCCATGACCACCTGCATCCAAGGCAGATGTTCTAACCACTTAGGCCAGAACAGTCAATTGGCACAATACAACCTCAAATCTGTGATTCATTCATATAAGGTATGCCGTTCTAATGATGGGTTTGATGTTAAAAAGTTTACTGTGGAATTTTCATTCCAGATACTTTCTGAAGCATATAGAACATGATGATTTATATGATATCTTAAGTCAGTATATGGAATCTTTCATTCAGAACAAGGTGACTTAAGGGCACTCATTCACTCATCCCTTGTCGTGCCTCAGGTGGCACACAAGGTTTTGATGGGAGAGGACCACTTCTGATGGTCTGCAGCCCAACGTGTGATGGTGTTCCATGTCAGGCTGCATTCCTTCATCTCTTTCTCTATAGTTCTCTCCAGCAAAGATACCCTCATTTGAGATGTCTCCTTTCCGGGGTCTAGTGGAGGGCTGTCTTGGGTGGTGCATCCTTTAACATTCAGCATACATGCCGCATCCATCACCATCTTCTTTTCTTCACAATCTGGACAAGATATGCTGATTCTGTCCTTTGCAGAAGATCTTCATTTTTTATCTTGTTTGGATAAAAGATGTCAAGAATCTTCCTCAGACATTTGTTTTTGGAAGATTTCAAGCTTTTGTGATACTCTTCATAATAAGTTCCAGCATTCAGAGCAATACACTCTGATGACTGCTATAGTAAATCCTCAGCTTGGTCTTCATTCCAAGTTGTTTGGATTTCCATGTATTTCAGCATACTGAAGATTCTGGTCTGGTTCCTGCTTCTCTCTCCGAGTCTCTGTCTGTGGACACTTTGCTACCAAGGTATGTGAATTCCTCTACCTGCTCTTTTGGTTAGTTATTCACAGTGATGGGAATGTTGGTTTTATGGTATTTCATAAGTAATTTGCTTTTCTTGCTGTTCACTTTCAATCCAATCTTTATAGTTGTTTCACTGAGTTTTATCTCTTTTCTTGTATATGCCAGTGGTCTAATGCCATATACATAGTTGAGGTCTTACAGAATTGAAGTGAGGCTCCACAGAATATTTTTCAGCAAATACTGTGAAAAACTGACTTATTCTTCTTAACATAAAGTCTCATGATAAATTTGACTTCAATCCATTTAGTTTTTCAAAAGCTATTTTGGTGTAATAAAATACGTGATGGACAGATGAACATGGGTAACACTATATTTCTCATCAACAGATAAAACAGAGACATAATAAAAACTGTAACAAACATTAGGGTGAGGTTGCAATTACTTTACCTCTGGTAACTCTCGTATTCTGTTCTTCTGGAGATGTAACTTCTGTAAATTTATTAAAAATCCAAATTCCAGGGGGAGACCAGTCAGTTGATTGTTTGCTGCATGAAATTCCTCCAACCTAGTGAGTGCACAGATCTCGGCTGGTAGCTCTGTTAGTTTATTGTAGTCCATGCTAAGATGCTGCAGGTTTATGAGGCTGAAAAGTACAAATACATGCATAACATTTTTAGATGAAATTTCTACATGATGTCCTTCATATTCACCTGTATACTATATGTACTCAACTGTAAACAACACTGACCCAGATCTGCCACCACAGTGATGTCCTCATAAACCTAAAACTCTTAACAACTGCAACACAATAATATAATGACGTTTAACAGTATCTCTCAAGTGCAGACACATGCCTGATTATGTGCTCTAAGATTACAGCTCATGTAAAATTCCGTTTTGTTTAAACTTACCGCTGTCTGTAGACGGATGCAATGATTTTGACAAACATAATCATTGAAATGTACTAATGTGGAGCACTTTCTGATGCTAAATGTGCTATTATGTATTATTGCTCTGTGTTGCAGTGAACTGAAGGTGGATTTATTAAAGCTCTAGAGGGTATCTCCATCTATCTTGTCAATCTATATTTTACAATTGTTGTCATGCCAATCTGATGACAATACATCATGTTTTATGATTGCAATATGTTATAACATCACTATCTGTATTCTACTCACTTCAAATCTTGTGTACATAGAACTGCATAAACCCAAATCTGACTGCATATTATAGTGTGAGCTGTCTTTGCCAGCTGTGTATATACTATAATTAATATATTTCAAATGTTTTAGTTTTTTAAAAAACTTCCATTTTTGCTGAAACTTAAATTATGAATTGAAGAAGTAATTCTATTACTTCCACAGGATGAGTTTGTTCACCAGTTCTTTCAACTCATGTTTTGTAGGAACTACAAAACCCATAAAAATCAGTACCCAAAGAAATATCAATACCATATGAAAACTCAATACCATGTGAAAAATCAATACTCCATGAAAATCTGCACTTCATGAAAAGATCAGTACCCCATGAAAATAAAAGACTGATGCTCTAATGGGCAAAAGAATTTCCAGAAATTCAAGACAGGACCATTTTTTCCTTTTAACTGCTGAGTGTTGAAACCATTGATTTTCTTGTGATAACAAGATTTTCAAATTAGCAGCTGTGGTGGACATATAGGATTTCAGATTGTCACCATTTTCTTTTAGGAGAAAAACATCATTAGAAGTCTTTTGGTAAAATTCCATGTCATAATGATCATCCATTCAGGAGAAGTAGTGACAACAAGATTTTCATGGCAACCATATTGGATGTACAACTGGCACCATTTTCATTTGTAATCAACTAGGTATCATAAGACATCTGTTGGTGAAAATCCCATCCTGATATAGTCATCCATTTGAGAGTGGAGATGACAATATGTTCAAGATAGCCATCATGGTGGCCATATCAAGGGTTAGTTATTTTAATTTAGGACCATGAAGACAGCATAAGAACCCTTCTGATGAGACCCCCGTGCCAAAATTACTTTTCCGTTCATAGGAGTAGCTAAAACACAATTTTCAAGATGGCCACATGTTGGATGTCAGATCAGAACTATTTTAATTTAAGATCAGTAAAACATTTTAAAAAATCTTTTAGTGAAAACCATGTGGTGACATGACCATTCATTCTGAAGAAGATTTTTAAAATGGTCATTGTGGTGGCCATATCAGATCCCCGATCAGCACCATTTTCATTCAGGACCAAGTAGACATCAAAAGAAGTCTTTTGGAGAAAACCCCTTATCAGTCACATCACATCAATATGACTTTCTGTGGCAATAAAAAGATTTTCTAGATAGCTGCTGTGGTGGCCTTATTGGATATCAGATTGGCACCATTTTCATTTAGGACCAAGTAGGCATCATAAGAAATGTTTTTAATGAAAACCTCATTGATACAACCATCTATTGAGGAGGAATAGTGACAGGAAGAGTAGTACTTTTCAAGAAAACCACTGTGTGGTGGCCATATTAAATGTCAGATTTGCACCATTATCATTTAGGACCAACTTGACATTATAAGAAGTCTTTTGATGAAAATGCCATGTTAACATAAGTTTTCTGATATTTAGCAACAAGCAGAATCATAGTAAGTCTTTGAGTGAAAACACCACGTTGATACAATCATCCATGAAGGAGTAGCAATAACAAGTTTTTCAAGATGGCCACTGTGGTGGCCAAATTAACCAAAGATCAGCACCAATTTCCTTTAGGACCAACTAGACATAAGAAGTCTTTTAGTGAAAACTCCATATTGATATGACCATCCAAACAGGTGAAGTAGCAATATCAAAATGGCTACTAAGGTGGCCATACTGGACACCAGATCAGCACCATTTTCATTGAAGACCATGTAGACATCATAAGAAGTCTTTTAGTAAAACCCCATGTTGATAAGACCATCCATTCAAGAGGAGTAGTAACAACAAGATTTTTGTGAAGGACAATATCATGGCCATATACTGGATGTGCAAAAGCACTACCATTTTCATCTAGGACTAATTAGACCATGGGATGAATGTACATGTAAAGTTTCATGGCAATCCTCATAGTATATTTAGGAGAAGTAGCAATAACAAACTTATGCTTATGGACAGATAGATGACAGACAACAGATGATGGACAGCAGACAACAGACCATCCCATAAGCTCTTCTGGCCAGTAGCCAGTAAAGCTAATTAGCATCCCATGAAAAACTCAGTACCCCATGAAATATAGTGAGTTAACATTATGTGTAGCAGTTGTAGTTTTTATCAAATTATAAAATTCATATTATGTTTTCTGTTGATAAAGCCAAGGCCTTCAATACATTCACCCAATTAACTTAACTGCAGAAAATAACAACTGTTAGAGGTATATCAACAATAAAAAAATGTAACAATTTAAGTGCCTGAAGAGGGTAAACATCAAATAAAATGTAAAAACTCTATAGAAGAAAAAAAGACTGCTGTGAGGATGGTAAACACTATGTAAAATATAAAAACTCTATTGCTTGAAGAGAGAAAGATTGCTCTGAGGTGGTAAAATGACAATATCTATTGTCGGATGACAGAAAGATGGCTTACCGACATATTTCTGGTGGTATTGTCTTCAACAGGTTTGAATTCAAGTTTAGAATTGTAAGGCTTTTAAAGCTGGCTGCAAAGTACATGAAAATATCTGGTTACTTGAAGAAAATAACTGATATTCAGAATGTGGCAAGGACATAATTATTTAAATCTTGGTCAACTTTACTCAGTATCAAATAATCTTTAATAATTGGTAATAAAGTAAATCAACGTTTTCAATGAACAATGTGGAAAAAACTTCCATGAGTGCAGGGGTGCAGAAATCCATTGTCCGTTTATCTGAGTCTGAAATTTGTTCTCATGGACGAACAACTTTTGCAAGGTTATGTCCGTGGACAAATATTTGTGGCCTGTAACTTGAAAGGGCAGTAGTTCCCGTTTTGTCTGAGCAATGTTTACACAAGCGCCATTCATACTAATACAAGTGAGTACTATATGGGTGCTTTTATATTTATGTAGTGTTTGCTGAAATTTATCGATTAGGACCAAATACAGCCACAGCTTCTATAGATACAACCAATGGAAGCAGACAGTACTAGTTTAGGCGATATCTTTTAATGGTTACATCAGAATGAATTTCATTGGCTGGAGGATAAGGCTTCCCCAAGGATCTGCTGTTTTGAACCAATAACTGGACTCCTTTAAACCATCATGCAACACTATGATGAATTTTCCTGGGAATGGATCTTGATGGATCGTTTATCATTTTCTGATAAAGTTTGGCCAAATGGTGAAAAACTAGATGAAAAGTCAACAAAATGAGCTAAACCTAAACTTGACTATGACAGGAAATACAATTAAAAGAGAAAACAGAGTTCAAAGATTCTTGGCTGCAGGAGTTAAGCCATTGCTCTAGGCCAAAGAAGATCAATTAAAATCACATCTTATAACAGCACAGGAGTCTGATGTTTAATCAATAAAATATGAAGAAATCTGTGACAACACAAAAAAACCTTATCTGTACTATAATACATGAAATAATCTTATTTGAACCATAATACTCAGTATTATAGCACAGATGGTGTTATTTCATGTTGTCACAGATTTCGTCTTATTTTATTGATAAAACATCAGACTCATGTTGTAAGAGATACCCATCAATTGCAGACAAAATTAGTGGATTGTTTGCAGGACTGGCTATCACTAGAAGAGATACACTGTTAACACACCAAAAAAGTGCAAACCAAAACATATACATACATATATATATATATATATATATATATATATATATATAAAAATTAAAATTTGATAATGAAAACACCAACTCTGAGAAACAAGAACCTGAGGGTGATTTAAACAGTGATCAATAAATACAATATGAGCTAGAGTGTTACAAGAAGCTATTTAATAAAGCATATGCCATAACAAAGCTGAGAAAATGTTTTTCAGGCTGAATTTCATTGTGAGAGTCAAATCAAAAATGGGACTGAACTTGGAACTGATCACATCAACAGAACTGCATCTTAGATTTCATCAATAGTGCATCTGATGTCCTACTGAAAAATGTCAAAGATAACATATCCAGAGCAAAATTCATATTCATCCTTTCAGATGCTAGTAGTTATAGACCAAGAATGCATTGTTGTAGATTGTAGACCCTGACCATAAAAGTCCCAAAATAAGACACACTGAAATATCTAGTATATTTTATATGTCACAGATCCATACTGCATGCATTTAAATGGTGCAGCTTACTAAAAATAAACATTTTAACAATTCCACTATTCTTTTTAATTATGAAAATGTGGGTGTTTTATATAGGCAAGTAAACTTTATAATTTACTTGCCTGTGGACACCTTGATTTTGACAAAATTTCTGCACCACTGGGGTGTATAACCTGTGTTAAAGGCAACAGACTTTGTAATTTAATTGTGGCAATTACAGCAGAATCTTTGGTAACAATGAAATTTGGCAATTGTGGTAATGAAACATTCCTGAAAAAAAGTGGAATGTGTTATATATTAACAGATCTGTTTGAAGACATTAGGAAAGACAATCCTGGAAAACATATACACATAATACATTCATTTATTTTCATGGACATGCATTTTCGTGGTTTTGCCCCAAAAAGATATTTCTGCCATTAATTAATTTGTTTCAATAGAAACATAACTGTTTGTTGGGTCTTCATATTTGTAAGACTGTAACAACCAAGAAATCCACAAAAGCTGGTATACTATGGATAACAGTGAATTTACAGTAAATATCTGATGAACATGCAACCAAAGATTGAAATGTATTGTAGTTCAAGTGAGTGACAATGATCTAAATTTGTGCAACCGTATGGGACTGCTCAAGATAATTACCCACCAATCATTTCATTACCATATTAAAATATGAAAATGATAACTTATTGTGAGCTTTCACAAATAACTGCAAACAAAAGAACAAATAAACGATCAATACTGAATTGAGACTTCTACACATAGACTACATCTGAACATTGCCAACAATAAATATCATTCATAAGATGAAAATGTGTTCAGATATGAGGATCTTGCTGTCTTAAAGCCCTGGTTTAAACATCTTGCATTAAAACAGTCTGAAACAATATCATACATACAAAATTTATTTTCTGAATTAAATGATTATGTTTCTTTACTGTTATTTGGGACAATTCCAGTAAATCTATGAACAAGTGCTGCTTACATTATCCTTCTCTCTCACTATCTCTTTCCCTCTCTCACTGGGGGTGAATTTCTAACTATATGTCTACATGTCTGTCAGCTCTATCTCTCTCTATTTCTTTATAGTTTTGAGTTAACTTACATAAAACTTTTGGTGTTAGTGTTGTGAGCTTGTTGTGAAACAGATGAAGTCTCTCCAACATTGTCAAATGCACCATGGATTCAGGAAGCTCCTCAATTTCATTGTTGCCCAGGTTCAATATCTGAAGCTGTTGAAAATTTTAAATATTTATAATTAAAAAGTTAAACTCCTCCTAAATTAATCATTTATAAGATTAATGAAATTAGTAAACTAAAGCTTTTGAACTCTGCAACAAGTTCAATGTACAAAATACAGCATTTCAAATAGACCATCTAAAACACAATCTATGGGTACAACTGTACTTGACTTTGCAGGAAAAAAACATAAACAATTGAGTTATATTTAACTTTAAAATTTTAAAATATTGTATTATGAATTCTAAAAAAAAACCTTGTTAGTTTTACTTGCTTTTTGGCAGCATTTTGTACATAATTTATGTAATTAGCAATTGGTTATCTAAGAATAAATGATCATATATCATTTGCTGTGTGAAAATGTTTATTGGAGTACTCGGAGAAGACTTTAAAACACAAACTCGGTACAAACTCTTCCTTCATCCTCCAGTAGACATTTACACACAGCAAATGATTCCTATATTATTTTTCAACTAAACATTTGACAGCATTGATGAAAAGATGGAAAAGTTTAATCATCACATATTCAGGGTCAAGTACAAAGTGTTATAGATACGTTCTAATTTTTGGTTCAAACAAGTGTAAAGCAACTTTGTTGATACACCATGAGATAAAACTATGCAAACTCTACATTACTCTTCATAACAGTTCCATTTTACAATAAAATATGAGTGGGTTTTGATGAAGAAAAAAAAAAATTGTCATCCCATTCCATGACCATGCAATCACTGTTCACCGTGAGCCAGGTGTGGTATTAAAAAAGTCTGCCATACACTTTTTATGCATCATTCCTGTCAGCTTACATAGTGTTTTCTTCATGCTGCACCCTTGTGCCTTTCTCTCAAAGTAAAATTCAAAACAGCACACATCAACATCACAAATATGTTGTAAAGACTCAAACAACAGCCATCTATATCAGTTTCTATCTTGTGTTCTGTGCCTATTAGGTACACTAAATCATCAAGCCATTCAGGCTATGCAGCAAGCTTCTCACTGATCAAGACCATTTTGTGCTTTCACAGAGCTAAATGCAAGCGAATCATAAAGAATTTAAAACTGTCTCACTTGTTTATGCTGAACGCTTATCAAAGTACAGAGTAATGACTGATGCTATCATACAAATGTGAGTACTATAACTTTAGTAGGAAATGAATGAATTGAAATGAATGACAGTGACAATGTAGACTTCTCTAAGAGTCTGATACCAGTACTGGGAGTGACAGTTTGGTTGATCTAGCATAAAGAAAGCTCAAGAAATTGGAATAATTACAACATTTAGATCCCAAATAAAAAGGATGCCATATAAATAACCAAACTGAAAAATAAAGATTTTATTTTGCTAACAGCTGTGCAGCAATATAAAAGAAAATGTCAAAGATAGAACTGTTTGCACTGTTGTTTCAGTTATCTGTACTTAGAAATACTTGTTTTCAACAAAAAGGTCATAATAACCGAAGAATAATTTAACATCAAAGAAACCTGCAATAATATGAATTTACTGTGGTAATTTTAAGGAACTTTATTTAAATAGTAATAGTTGTGGTGATGTAATAAGTAAATAAAGTGATATCTAGGGCTCTCTGAAAGCAAAGAAAGCCCCATTAACATGACGCAGGGGCACTTTTCTTGAAAAGCTTGAGAAAATCCTGTGCTTATACAAATTCCAACATGTAAATTAGTTCACTTGATGTTCTGGCCCCTCCATAGGACCCCAAGATGCCAGGCTATAAAATGACCCCTCTCAACACAATGCTTCTATATGGATGTGTATGTCGGAAAGCTTTTTGTATATTTGAATGTTTTTCATGTGTCCAGTGGAGTTTAGATGAAAAAGATTTTACTTTACTGGATTATCTATACATGATGAATAGGTTTTACATGGTGCTAAAATCTGCACATTAATTCACAGGCTTTTTCTTAAGACATCATGACAAAACTGACATTTGTCATACCTGCCCAATCTGATTAAGGTCTGATTAAAGTCAAACTCAATTAATAATAAGTAGATCTGACATACACTGATAAAGGTCCATGTTCTCATGACGTCTGAAATTCCCAGACCATTTATTTTCAGTAAGCTAACAAAAAAAGCATTGCATTTTGTGTTAGAGTGAGATATCATTAGAAATATTTTGTCACAAATGATGTTTTTCACGTTAAAAAATGTGCAAGTTGTGATATGATTGGTGAATTAAAAGGTGAGCAGAATATGACCTGATATTGGTGTCAGTCAAATCTCTGTTGTGTCGGAGATCTAGATTTTAATCAGAATGTCATACTTCCCTCTTTCCATCAATTCAAAGATTCAGTGCTATATCATATCTGCTTTGTAATCTGCTATTATACTCTGTGAAAACATAAACTGTTGATATGTGTCAATTCTTTGTTGTTACTTTGTTGTTGGCATATGCTGTGATGAATAATGGAAAAATATGCTTAAACAGCAATTTATTTTACATCAGAAGATTGTCATCAACACGGAATTTAATTATCGATTAATTTTTCATCTATTGTTTCTACTGAAATGTTTAATTACTAAATATGGTTGCCTATGGAAATAAAATCATTCCTTGAGCAAAAATATCCATCCACCATTTTAATGAAACCAAAGAAATTTCACACAGGCATAGAGATGACAGAATAAATAAATAAATAAATAAATAAATGACCACTATGCAAAATCATTTCACTCAAAAGTCTTACTTAAAGTATATAAAAATGTTTTAACTGTATGAAGTATGCTAAATATTTTAGCTATGCCTAGCTTTACAATCTTGTAATGATAAAATACATATTATAATTTGTAATATGGATGATGAAAAATCAATACAAATTTATGAATTGTGGACTACATTAGAATTTATATTAGTTACGCATTTATTGTAAAATGCAAGAGTAATACAGAGATCATGAAATTATAACAATGACAGAGCATGTTTTATTTCAATGTTTAATTTTACAGCTTTAGCAGAAAAACCCGAGGTTAGCATTTATAAATGTACAAATATCATGTTTTTAAAGAGAATGATCGCATGCTTTCTTTCTTTCTTCCCCTTATGATACTTTCAAAGAAACCAAATTTTGTAGCACTTCTAATAATATCAAAATAAAAGTGATGTGAACTTGCATTGCTTATTCACATGGTGTTAGGCATCATCTTATTCCTTTGTTGAAATAAATAATTTTGCATATTCAACTTGATCTTACCTGTCAGGTCAAGTGTAGACCTTTTTACATTTTTTTGATCTCTATCATATAATTTATCTTTATAAGTTCTGAATAACTTTTCAACAGATATATGTGTGCCATGGAATTACTATTCGAAGATGCCAGGGAATTACTATTCCTTCCTAACAGATAAAACTATTAACTTGTATAATTATGTGAATAAAGGGCTCATTATCAGGATTTTTTTTTACTAACCCACAAGACTGCCATAAAAAATTGTTTTACTGGTACTGCCTAAATTTCACTGATTTAACAAAATCAAACAGTTCCATTTCTAACTCATCATCCTTAGCAACAATTCACAACTACTATAACAACTTCATTTCAACACCAAGACTCATGAAAAGTTTCCATTTCATTGCTCAAGCTTCTTCAAGATGCTCTTGTTCAAAGATGACACAATTTGCCTGCTTCAGAGGAACCTACTTTCTGTTTTTATTTCATGTATCCCTCATCCATTCAGTGTCGGAGGCTTGTACTATCCGACTCCAGGACACTTTATAAAAGTATTTATGCCCATCATTTAATATCTGCTGCTTTTGTATTGGCTGAGCACCTTGCAAATACTTCCACATGTTTACAATTGTCACCACACAATGCACTGAATATTTATCAACAATTATACAAAAATTAAAACACACTGTTCTGTATAGTTCTGGATCATTTGTTGAGTGAGCAAACACAACCTTTTCCAAATGATCTATACTAGTCTGACACCCTATACTAGGAATCAGCAACCTTTCTGAAATGCTGTGCCATGTAGGCTCAGTTGCAGAGTGTTGAGTGTAAAGTCATGTGTCCCTTTATCATTTTTAGTACATACTATAATAAACTACAACTCAAACTACGTGGCTTTCCAAAGAGTCTGTTGTGCCTGGGATGCAGCTAAACCCTCTAATGTCTGAATTAATGAAATATTAGAAAATTAAACATTTTGTAGCCCTTCAGTATCTTGTCATAAAAATTACAATGAAAATACTTCTGACGTGGCTAAGGATGCTTGGATTAATAAAAGCAATTTCCTCCTTCACCATGTAGAATTCCTGAAAGTTTGGTATGCATCTCGTCCAAATAACGAGAGTGTACGGGAAAAATTAGGTATTAGCTTTGGTCTCGTATCTAGTGAACCCCGTTTCAAATGTGACCATACTTCATCTCAGAATAAACATTTATTAAAATAAATCAATTAAAACTAGTCTTTCACGTCATGAAGAGTTGTATACACAACGCTCTACTTTCACTAGGTATAAAATCTTAATTTGATACCCAAAGAACACGAGCACCTGCCAGGTGACCTAGCTATCCAGTTATATCATCCATTTAACTTTCATTTATACCTGGTACAGATAACTTATTTCGTCTGGCAACGATTTTAATTTGTTATTCTTTAACTGAAGGTGCACTACACATTCTAATTTTCCGATAGCCTTTGGCACTTTTTCCAGCTTTTTGTTGCTTAAATTCAATATTTTAGGCTGCGACTTAAAAGCGCGAACCAACAGCGTGTCCGCCATGATTGGTTGCTACAGATTAAGTAAAGCTGTTTTATTCGTATTTTTTCGGTCACTAGATTAACTGGAGCGAAGGTATTTACGGAATAAATACCGGAATTAAAGTAAATAACTGAATAATTGTGTAATACCAAAGTAAAACAAAGATTTATCTTTTTTCAAACAGATTTTGTCTTAGTTTTATTCATGCAGTATAAGCGTACAGACGATTTAAAGTTTATGCATTTGCAAGCCAAATTGGGGTTTTGTTTGCACCTCAAACATTTGCAGTAAAGACTGACATCGGTATTTAGCTTAAATTATATTGACAGATATAGAGGTATTTTATTTATCCGCAATTTAATTATTTTACGTATAAATTATATACATTTGAACAAATAAAAGATTCAAACTTTCGGTTGAGACTCGAATATATTCGTCCAAGTAGCGGCTAGTTTTGCATGTACAATGACATTTCGAGGGTCCGGTCTCTAATAATGAATAACCCAATGTGTAATAAGTATTCATATTGTAATGCATTTTGCATCCAGGGATTATTACACCTTTGTGTTCAGTAGTGATGTGCTGATAAGGCAGTCCAGAAAGTGATGCCTTAAAATGAGTATCTCTTTGCTCAATAAACATTCAGAGACACTTACGCGCTATTT
>JAECUM010095376.1:442500-468044 GCA_016617855.1 Megalonaias nervosa | reverse complement strand
TATATTCTGAAGATGTCCCTTACCTTATCTCTCTCTCTCTCTCTCTCTCTCTCTCTCTCTCTCTATATATATATATATATATATATATATATATACATTCACTTTAGCATTTTTCATAGTAAATATGCAACATCTAAAAAACTGGAAAAGAGAACCAAAATCTTCCTTGTTGATTCCACTGGCAGAAGTGTGAAACATGTATTGATATTACTCATCAGTAACTTTAGAAAATGTATATATTTATTTTAAGCTCACAGGAAGACAGTGAAGCCACTATATAACTACTCGAGTTGGTAGGGAGTTTTGGCTATGACAGGAAACCTCAAGGAACATTACAAAGATTTTAGTGTGTGAAGGTAGGGGATTTTGGCTTGCTATGAAAGTAAACATGTAGGAATATTGCAGACATTTTATTGTGTGATGGTAGCGGGGTTTTGGCTTCCTATTGAAGAAAACATCTAGGCACATTACATACATTTTATGGTGTGAAAAGATAAATTTATGAATTAAACAATAACTTTGATAACTCAAAACTTTAGTTCACCTTCACTGTCATCCTGTTGAAGCATGTACACTTTTGTTATCAAATTTGGCATTACTGTTAATTCACTCAATGAAAAGTGTGGACTGTCAGCAAGAACATTTGTTAGCAAAATTTGGCACTTCTTTTAAATCACACAATGAAAGTGGGGCTGTCAGAGATCAAATAACTAAACATGATTTGTTGAATTTTGCTGTTATATCACTAAATTAGAAGTAGGGGCTGTTAGAGATCAAATAACAGAACACACATTGGAAATTGTGTTAAAAGAATATCAAAGTTAGAGTTAATCAAACAGTCATTATTAATAATTTACTTAATGGGTGTGTGTAAGAATTGGATTTTTAACATAGCTTTAACAATTTGTCAGTCATATCCCTATGATGTCTGCAATGTGGCAGTCATAGTGATGTCTAGCACTGGGAGATCATGCTGCACACATGTGGCATCATGTCCCACCCAGTCATATTATCCTGACACCAGGCCGACCAGTCCTAATGCTAACCTCTTAACACTGAGTGCCTAGATTTTATAAATCTTTGGTATGATTTGGCTGGGGTTCAAACCCATGACCCACCGCATCTGAAGCAGATGCTCTAACCACTAGGCCAGCAGATCTGTCCTCCTACTTAATGAGACAAATAACAAAGTAAGTTAAATATATCGAATCTAGACAACACTGCAGCTATTTCATTCTTCTTGCAAGTCCAACTATGTTGATTCACTGATTGTATAGCCAATGAAAATTCATCTCTTTCTCTCACACACATACACTCAAACAAATTCTCTATCCAATACACAATCTCTGTTGCACACACACAATCTCTCTCATGCACACATATAATCTATCTCCTAAACACACAATCTCTTTTACACAGCATGCAGGCACAATCTCTCTACAGAACACACAATCTTACATACATAAACAATCTAAGCACAGATGTTTCAAAATGCATGCAAACTACGGAGGCCATTGTATTAGAAATTATAAATGCCTGGATTTCAATGGCAGACTATTGTGAATTCTGGACATTTAAATTTCATTTAGTCTGTATTTTTAACGGAATCCATATCTGCATGTTTGAAGAATACATTTTTACATGCCTACAAGTCTTGTCATTTGGTCTTATCTTTTCTTTATGCAAAAGTTCTATTAGATCTCAACTTTCCCCAAAGAGTCCATCTTAAAATGAATTGTACATTACCGTATATACTCGTGTATAAGCCGAAGAATTTAGGAAACAAATAAAGCCCTTGAAGAAAGGGGGGTCGGCTTATCTGCGGGCCAAGGTCTAAGTCTGAAAATTTTACAGCTTTTCTTCTCGATTACCGGTATTTATTGTTACTGTCGATCGCCGAAGATGAGATCACATGCCTAATGATGCCACATGGCTCATGTGATATGTGCTGTCTTGAAGTGAAACAAGTATTTTTTTCTAACTTTACTGGTAGGATAAGGAATGAAAAACATGTATTACCATACTTGACGTCTATTTGACAGATGTCCACCCCACAGACAATGCAGCCATACATGTTATTTGAGCCACGGTGGTACGTGTATTTTCCAAAAGAACCGCCATATTAGTAATCTCTCAATGAAGTATTTAACCCTCAACTAATCAGTAATCATTGAACTCTTGTGGTACCATACAAATGCACGCTAGCTTATTTCAGTGTTAATATGAAATGAAACTACGGTAAATAAAAAGATTTAAGAATTACGATACTGAAGGGCTTTACGACACAACCATTTGGTTTGGAGAGTCATGTACAGGTACATGTATGATAGTCTTACAGCAACAATAGCGAGAGGCTCCATAGGGGTTTGTTGCACACGCACTTAGGAAGGGTAAATAACAGGCAAGTAGCATATACGAGTCAGCGTGATTAATTGTTAAAAATATAATTTGAGGGATTTCTTTGACAGGTGTTTTAGAAGTAAAAGGCAGCCACAGTTTATCTTCTACTGTTGTTTAGTTGTTTGTATAGGAAAGTGGTTTGTTAGTTGTAGAGTGTGTACAATAACTACCGGTCCGCTTAATCTGTGGTAAATGCCTCAGAGATTTTGTAGCTCAATGCCACTGAATTTACTAATACATACCGACTCTCAGATGTACTGTTTAATGAGATAAGGTAGTGGACATGGTTTCTGCTTAGAGTTATATGACAAAAGGCGGGAATTTCACGAGGCCGGACCTCGACTTGGTCGTCATGTGGGTCAAAGACGCATGGGACACAATTCCCTCGGACATGATTGCCAAATCATTTCGAAAGTGCTATGTTAGCAATGCCATGGATGGAACTGAGGATGATGCCATATTTGAATTAGACAATGATGAGAACGACACACTATCGGATGACACTGATGACAATGACGACGTATACGATGACGGCACGCCCATAACAGAAGCCAAGTTTTATGAACTGTTTGGCAATTCCGATACCGAGCCAGATTTTGAAGGATTCTGAATGTGATAAAACTTTAATAATTCAGGATTTTAGTATGAGGACGTTATTATTTCAATTATTATTTAACACTGAAGATAAATTGTTTTTATTTCAACATATAAATTAGATTTCTTACATTCAGTTTTGTTAAGTTTGAACATAATATTTATTTTAGTAATGTGATATGCGTAAATAAATGTACCGGTATTTAGAACTCACTTTGTGCATTTTGTAACGTAGTCGTGAACTTATGGGTCGGCTTTATGCGCGGGTCATGCAATTTTTCCTATTTTCACCTAGTCAAGTTGGGGGGGTCGGCTTATACGCGAACGGGCTTATACGCAAGTATATACGGTATGTTTTAAATAAACAAAGCTGATTAGATCTTGCTAGAAAGTTATTTTCCATTAGGTAATGGTTGTTTTTAGAAAATGCTAATTTGTGACCTGAAGCCAAGCAGAGAACTATATTATCTTGTGACTGTCAGAATTTGGCCAGTTGTGCTTTAACACCTAGCACTTCAAGTTGTGTTATGTTGTGACCAGTTTAGGCTGAATTTTTATTTTCTTCAAATTATTGAATTCAAGTGATTATTTTATCTGGAAATACAAAAGTGTTCTGACAAAATTCTTGGATAAAGACATTCACTGGAATTTATATTGAATTCAAACCCAGAATAATATTTATGTGATTCAACAGGAGACTGCTAACAAACCAGCACTTTGCGGACTATAACAAACATCATTGCCTTCAAATTTTGATTTCATCAGGACTTGAACTCAGTTTCATTCAGGACCTTTTATTACTAAAACTTCTATTTTGTTTAATTCTTGGATTATTTTTGGATTTAATTCACAAAACAAACTGTAAGTTCTTTTTTCTCATTTTTCACTTTGTATTCTAGGAAATAAATTATTTTTTAAATTTTACAAAACTTGTTGTTTTCAGTCTTTTCTGTTATTTAATTTAAGAGCATAGACCTGTAATACAAGTCACATGTTTTAATAATGGCTTACTCAGCTGAACACAAGGCTAAAGGTCTTGGCTCTGAGGGAAGGTGAACAATTTAAAAAAAATGTCCAAGGAATGTGCCGTTAAGGAGTCTATGAGACAGTGGGGTAAGGGGACAGTTGTGCTAGGTTGGGAAGAGAATGAATATCAACGCAAAGCAATGAAGGGAAATAGCTTCCATGGCTGAATGTAAGAGTCTACAGCTGGATGTACAAGTGCACCGCCGAACAAGGAGTGAACAAGAGTGTAACTGTGCAAGTCAACTCCAAACAACTAGTTACGTTGATCAAGGAGAATTTCCAGCAACCAGTCATTAGCTTATGAAGACAATTAAGTTCGAAACAGTCGATTTCATGATGAAATGTGCTGTATCTTTGTAAAGCGGAACTACTTATTGCCTTTTATACCTATGTGCTAATTCATTTTCTTGCAGACGTGCAACCAACAATTGGTCGTCTATGATTTTGCTTAGGTAATTAAGTAAATTGTTATATTCTGTATACAGAACGTACATGTTCTTCTATTATATATCTCTGTTCAGATCTCTATTTATTCCATCCATAAATTTCATAGTTTAATATTCACTCAATCTCGACTATAACACTATGGTCAATCATCCTCTAGACATCCATAACCACCAAAACGAATTAATCCTCCACACTTCTTTGAGTCAGAGTGACACTGATGTTTGACCCTATGATAAATATGCTACCTTCTTACCCAATATGCAGTCATGCTGGCTGTAAGATTGGCAGTAGCAAAGTTTAGAAGATTGCCACCATTTTCATTTAACATCGTTTCCTAGCAAGAAGGTTTTAATTGAAAACCTGCATGTTAATCAATGTGCTGGGTGGTGATAACAAGATTTTCAAGCTGGTCACCAAGGCAGCCATGCTTCATGTACAAGTTATGGTAAGCCTCCAATTGTTATTACCATCCACTTAACAACAAGGTATTTAAGATGGCAACCATGTTCGTCATACTGGATACCTAAAAAATATAAATTTCAATATAGGCCAACTGGACCCAAGCATGAAACTACATTAAAAGTTTCATGACTTTCCGCCATGCAGTTTACAATGAATAGTGATAGGTAACCATTGAGAGATGACAGATGCAGGCCCATTATGTAGGCTTTTCTGATCACAGAGGTACAAGCAGTTCTGATATTGATCAACTGTCACATGTAACAGTAGACCAGTTCAATAAACAAGGTGACCTAATTCTGTAAGAAAAGACTCCATGTAAGCTACCTCCAAACGTGATACATTGCCATTGTACTATAAAAGTTCTTTCCAAGGATTCGATTCATAATTATCATGTATAGTTTCCTGATCGTTAATGAAGTCATCCAACACCTCTAACAAGGATGTTTGCAGGCAAAGTTCTGTCTTGTTTGTTTTGGGGGGTTTTTTGGTTGTTTGTTTTTAATTGTTTTTTTTTTAATAAATTAAAATTGTTGTTGCCATCGAAGTTTTTCTTAACATCACGAATTTAGCTGCTCTGTTTAATTAAGTTACTTTACTTCTGATAATTAAATTTAGAAGTGTTTCTCGAGAAAAACATATTGAGGTATATTTTATTAAATAAATGCTAAAGATACAAAATACACATTTCAAATAACTCCAAGTTATGGCACTGAGGATATGAAATAACATAAAATATGGCACAATTCAAATAACTGCAAGTCATGGTACTGAAGATATGAAATAACATAAAATATAGCACAATTCAAATTCGTTCTGTACTAACCAGGTTCAAGGATACCAAGTTTCATGACTTTATTACCAATGACTCTGGGTGTTCTAGTGATACTATTTTCATTTTAGACGAACTATAAGTCTCCAGGGGAAAACCCTCGGACAATATGTATTTCCATTCAGGAAGAGTAGCCATAGGAAGAATTTCAAGGTGGCTGATAAGGTGGCGACATTGAAAATAAGACTGGCAGCATTTCTGAGTAGGACAAAGTAAAAATGGTCCCTTAGTGAAAAGCCAATGTTTATATGTTCATTCATTCAGAATAGCAATAACAACATGAATGATGCATAACGTTTCTGGTTTGGTTGAGCTAAGCCAACTTTAAAGTGTTTTTGCCTTGATATCAAGTTCAGCCAATCAGATGCAAGATCAATTCTTCAATATGTATGGATACTGCCTACTTAGAAAAATGCTCAAGATCCTGACAATATAAGCCCGTATTTCAAGTTTGATGAAAACCAGATCAGAATTATGGCTTCAAGGGTTGTAATAGGTTTAAAGCTAATCACAAGCAAGGTAGAATTATAAATGTACATGACTCTCACTCATTACTGTATCAGTCCAAGATCATGCATATAAGCATGCATTTCAAGTTCTATCATCATTGTATAACAAATAAGGCTTCCAGAGTAGTAACAAGTGCAACCAATCTAACGGAAGATAACATCAATATAATATGGTTCTCAATGAGTTCTTAAAGATATGAACACATATTCCAAGTTTGCTAAGCATAAGTCATAAATCCATTCTCAAGAGCAGTAACAAGTCCTTACAACTAAAAATGTGAAAAGCATTTGTGTTGGCATAACAATCAAAATCAGCTGTATGAGAGAAAAACTGGAGTCCAGGCCCACAGTACTAGTTGTATGTGATGAAGACTGCAATCCAGACCTTAACCATCAAACCCTTTCTGTATCACATTCCAAAAAAAACAATTTCATTACATCCATGTTCCGAGGTTTTTTTTCCCCTTCAGTTAAATACCAACATCACATAATAATATCATCTGTCGTGGTGTTGATGGTGAGCAGGGAGACATGCTTTTACTTTGAGAAACATGCCCCTACTAGTTTTAATTTTTAAGCCACCCTAATTGTATCTCAGTTTCTCACCTTGCGATTTATAGACAAATGAATAAATATTATAGAATAGAAAAGGGATTATAGGATCTAGCCATGTAGATATGACAATCTACTAGAAAAATTTGTAAATGATCTTTATATGTGACACTAAAAGTCATGGATCATTTATAACTTTATCCAATAGGTTGTCGGGTCTAGGGTTAGGGAACCCTATTCCTAACAACCTACTGGAAAAATTTATAAATGATCCACTTTTTTGAGGGGGTTTCCATTGGAAAAATGTATAAATGATCCATATATGTGTTATTTGGGGGGTTTGTTTTGGATGCGGAAGGTCATGGGTTCGAACTCCGAACAAGTCATACCAAAGACTTATAAAAATGGTACCAGCAGCTGCCTCGCTTGGCGCTCAGCATTAAGGGTTAATGTTACAAATGGTCGGCCTGGCGTCAGGATAATGTGACTAGGTGGGACATGATGCTATATGTCTGCAGCATGATGCCCCAGTGCTAAACATCACTATAAACTGCCACACTGCAGACATCATAGCGATATGACTGAAAAAATGTTAAAGCTATGTTAAAAATCCAAATTACACACACACACACACACACACACACACACACACACACACACACACACACACACACACACACACACTCCATATATGTGGCAGGAACCCAAAACCCTAACCCCGACAACCTATTAGAGAAATCTGTTGGAAAGCTCAAGAAAATGATCTTTTGAGTAAGCAAGATTGGTATTCACAAATACAAATAACTGTATTTAATAATGAGTCCATTTTTCAACAACATATCCCCACATGCTTAGGGATGTGTAATAGGCCCCGTGTACCTTCCTTCTTTGCAATAATCTGCTAATGAAAGGATTTCCTCTAAAGGATATGTTAGCAAAGAAATGAAAACATTAAAATGAGAAGGAAGCATTGTCTGATCCTTAAATGACCGGTTTTCATATCGTTTCTCCTGTGCTTTCCAAGATTTACTTTTTGGTCACTCATTTCGTGTTGTTTTTTGCATTCGAACATACACGAATTTAGAACTCGTGAAGAAAGCCATATTTAAGACCCACCTGAAGAAACTTAATCATGACTATGTGGCTCTAAAACAATTATGCACACAGGTGCAAAGAAAATGAAACAATGTTCTTACACTTTCTGTTGCTTACCAGTCTTTTCTTGGATCTCCTGAAATATATGAAAAGTATCATTATACCTTCAAAGATGATAAAGTGTGGCTTACCTCCAGAAATATATCCTTCATGGACTGTGTACTTAATTACCTAGTATTTAATATGAAATGGACTGTATACTTAATTAACTGGTGTGTAATATGCAATGGACTGTATACTTAATAACCTAGTGAATAATATGTGATGGACTGTATACTCAATTACCAAGTATGTAAACTGTAATAGACTGTATGCTTAATAACCTAGCATGTGTAATGAATTGTATACTTAATTACCTAGTGTGTAATATGCAATGGACTGTATACTTAATTACCTAGTGTGTAATATGCAATGGATTGTATACTTAATTACCTAGTGTGTAATATGCAATGAACTGTATACTAAATTACCTAGTATGTAATATGCACTGGACTGTATACTTATTTACCTAGTATGTAATATGCAATGGAATGTATACTTAATTACCTAGTGTGTAATATGTAATGAACTGCATACTTAATTACCTAGTGTGTAATATGCAATGGAATGTATACTTAATTACCTAGTATGTAAAATGCAATGAACTGTATACTTAATTACCTAGTGTGTAATATGCAATGGAATGTATACTTAATTACCTAGTGTGTAATATGCAATGGAATGTGTACTTAATTACCTAGTGTGTATTATGCAATGAACTGTATACTTAATTACCTAGTATGTAATATGCAATTAACTGTATACTCAATTACCTAGTGTGTAATATGCAATGAGCTGTATACTTAATTACCTAGTATGTAATATGCAATGGAATGTATACTTAATTAACTAGTGTGTAATATGCAATGAACTGCATACTTAATTAACTATTGTGTAATATGCAATGAACTGTATACTTGATTACCTAGTGTGTAATATGCAATGGAATGTATACTTAATTACCTAGCGTGTAATATGCAATGAACTGTATACTTAATTACCTAGTATGTAATATGCAATGGAATGTATACTTAATTACCTAGTATGTAATATGCAATGGAATGTATACTTAATTACCTAGTGTGTAATATGCAATGAACTGTATATTTAATTACCTAGTGTGTAATATGTAATGGACAGTATACTTAATAAGCTAGTGGGTAATATGTGACGGACTGTATACACAATTACCTAGTATGTAAAATGTAATAGATTGTATGCTTAATTACCTAGTATGTGTAATGGATTGCATACTTAATTACCTAGTATGTAATATGCAATGAACTGTATACTTGATTACCTAGTGTGTAATATGCAATGAACTGTATCCTTAATTACCCAGTGTGTACTATGCAATGGATTGTATACTTAATTACCTAGTACGTGATGGACTATATACTTAATTACCTAGTATGTGTAATAGACTGTATACTTAATTACCTAATATGTAATGGACTCTAAACTTAATTACCTACATTAGTATGTAATATGTAATGGACTGAACAGTTAATTACCTAGTATATAATATGCAGTGGACTGTATACTTAATTACCTATTATGTAATATGTAATCAACTGTATATTCAAGTACCTATGAACTATAAAATTAATTACCTTCATCATTATGTAATAAGTAATGTACTGTACACTTAATTATTATGTAATATGCACTGGACTGTAGATGTAATTACCTATTATGTAATATGTAATGGACTGTATACTTAATTGCCTAGTATGTAATATGTAATGGATTGTATATTTATCACCAAGTATTTATTGCTTTTCATGTGTATTACAAACCTATGTAGGCTCTGGGAAAAAACCATTAGCTAAACTGGAATGTGATGCAATATTTAGTTATTTGATTCAAGATACGGAAATGTTCTGTAATGGAAATCTGATCTTACTGAGTACAAAGATAAATTTAAATTTAATGCATTCTTTATTAACTATTGGTGATCAGTGAAGGGGAGAAATAAAATTAAAACAATATAATTAAAAAAGTTATCAGTTAAGCTGTTAATGTGAGGACCAATGTAACAATAACACATTTGTCTTGAAGGTCAGATAAGAATGCTTGTTTTCAAAATTAGTTTTTAATTTTAAATACTTGAAAACTCCATATTTATTATCATTATAAATCTTTAATGTATCATTTATGAATACCTGCATTTAAATATGACCCCCACAAAACTTGAGGCATGAATTGCCTGGCCCTGATATATACGTACAAAGTGTTGCATCAGTATAACAAACAACTTGTTAACATTGAGATTAAAGTATTCAGAATGTATGTTACATATGCTGACGTTTTGAATCAGCATAACAACTCACCAACTTTTTGATTATAGTGTTCCAAATTTGCAATACTGTATGTCATGTACAGAGAAGTTATGCAATGTAACAAACAACTTGTTAATATTGAGATCACAGTGTTCAGATTTTATGTATGTGGAAGTTTTGAATCAGCATAACAAACAATTCACTCACATTCAAATTACTGTGTTTGGAAATCAAGCTTTTTAGAGAATTCTGAGCATATTCAAATCAAAACCTAATTGGTTCATTTTCTTTATTTCATTCAATAAATAAAGCCATACAAATAATGACTCAAAATTAAATTAATTACATTAGCACATCAATACTTCACTTCTGATTCAAAACTTCCCAAACACTGCCTGGTGTGTTTCCTTAGATTTCTCAAATTCATTTGCAATAGCACATAAGTCCATGCTGTCAATAGCCTGTCTGTGAATGTATATTGTCATTAATGCGTTAAGGCATTCTTGAGTTATCTTGGTGAGTAGATATATTTTTATTCTTCATAACGCGGAAAAAGGGATTTCACTTGTGTCGTTTGTAGCTGGAATTACTAAGATCAACTTCAGCATAGCCGCAACGTCTGAGAGGAGTTGGCGAGAGGCTGGTTTCATGTCTTGTATCATTTCCACAACATTCCACACAGTAAGTCTATTCACGTCCTCAACTTCACTATTGACAAGCACTTTCAATGCCTGTAACTATGTTGCAAGGTTAATCTTATCAATGGCATCCTTGCAGAGCATAATCCATATCATCACTGAATGTTGAAATAATCATCCATGTTGGAGAAGAGTAAATATCACAGTATTTTCAAGATGTGACTCTCCTCTCAGGATAAATAAATAACAAGATTTACTAGATGCAGTGACCTGAGTGAACATCAAATTATCACCAACTGGACATTATGTCAATAAGACTTCCTGCTCAAGCACAGGTGTGATAACAAGATTTTTAAGATTAATGCCATGGCAACCATACTGGATGTCAGACTGGCACCACTTTTATTTAGGACTAGATAAACACTGCAAGAGGTCTTCAGTAAAAACTCCATGCCAATATGACCATGCATGTAGAATGAATAACAATAACACAATTTTAATAATGACCGCTGTGGCAGCCATACTCGATATCAGATCGGTATGATTTTCACTAAGGATCAACCAAATACCATGATATGTCTTTTAGTTCAAACCCCATATTGATATGATGATCCATGCAGGAGGAGAAGCTATAACAAGATTTTGAAGATGGCTGCCATGGCATAAATATTCTAAATGGCATTATTTTTGTTCAGGACCGACTACACATCACAAAAAGTCTTTGAGTGAAATGCCCATTTTAATACGACCCTCAATTCAGGAGGAGAGGCCATAACAAGATTTTACAGATGGTTGCCATATCCTGTCAGATCAGCACTATTTACATTTAGAACCATCTAAAAATTATAAAAGTATTTTCATCACAACTTCATGTTGCTATAACCATACACTCAGGAAAGTAGTGACATCAGGATTTTCAAGATGGATGTCTGAGCAGAACCATCTTCAATTAGGTCCAACTTAACCTTGGGATGAATATGTATGCACAGTTTCATGGCAGACCTCCAAATAATTTAGGAGTTGAGATAACAAGCTTGTGCCAATAAATGGACAGACAATGGAATACATATGATGAATGAATGATGGATGAAGGACAACAGACCATCCAATGGGCTCTTGTTGTCTATGGCCAGTTGAGTTAAATATCAGTATATAATATATTACATTTTAGCACAAAGTGCACAATGAGAAATTTCTGCATATCTGACCTGAAAGATTTTCAGTAATTATTGATGTAACATTCATACATCTATATGTATTGTTTCAAACGTATAAATTCTCAGTCAATGCACATTCAGTGAATTATCAACTTTAGCATTACAGTAAGAAATGTGTTGACTACAAGCCCTTAAAACAATTCAGATCTATTAATGGATTTCCTACAACTTAAGAGTGTTACAATATCAGAGATTTTAAGGTACATGCTTTCCTGTAATAAACTGTCAGGGTACAAAATCAGATTCAACTTAAAAGACATAATATTCTGTCTGAAATTAGCAAGCTAAAATCCAAAGAACTCATCTGCTCTTACTCACCTCTTCCTGAAACCAGAACTTTAGTACATCATGGGAAATAATCACATGGCTCTTGTCATGGAAATGGCAGGGAACATCTACATTCCCCTGCAGAGTGGCAACAGGGATCTGATAGTCTACACTGTATCTGTCAGACTGAGGACACTGTATAGACAGCTCAAATTGCAGACTGTGTCTTAGACATCCAATGATACTACACAGAGTCCTGGTGAGGAATTCCCGAACCTTGATACATAGTTTGTAAGATGGGGTATTTTCAATGGTCCCTATTATTGTGACTCGTGCAAATATGCCATGTTCCCTGAATAGCAAGGTCAATCTATGATGAAGATCAAAGTCGAAGAGGCAACAGCCACAGAAGATTAGACTTTCCATCTTCTGCCTGGCAATGGGCCACTGAGCCACACATGCAGCAAGAAGCCTGTGGAAGACAGGTGTGGGTAAAAACTTCCCCGTAAATACAAAGCAAATGATCGATGTATTTCTCTGCTGAGAATCTAGTCCAAGGGAGATGAGATCTTTTGGTGTTGCCTGGCGAAGCATGCATGGAGCAAGGAAGTAGCCCTCCACCTAAAAGACAAAACATCTGAACTTTTCTTAACTTAAACTTAATTGAACTCTTAAAAACAGAGTTCTCAACTTTACAAAAATTACCTCAAAAGTACTTTGAAGCTGTCTGTATTTGTATACATGAGTTACAACAGCCTTGCAACAGAGAAATTTGATGGTGTGTATTTTTGTATGCATGATGGCGTGTATTAGTTGTATGCATGAAGGTGTGTTATTTGCATACGTGAAAGTGTTCGTTATGTGTGAACATGAAGGTATGTATCATTTGTGTACATAAAGGTGTGTATCATTTGTATGCAAGTAGGTATGTATCAGTTGTGTACATGATGTTGTATATTATGTATGTGCAGGAGTTAAAACTCAGCCTTGCAGGAAAACAGGATATTCAGGATAAAGCCTTTCCAAGACTAGTGCTTGACCAATAACTTTAAAAAGTCCCTATGGAGTCCTTTCCAAGACTAGTGCTTGATCAATAACTTTAAAAAGTCCCTACAGAGTCCTTTCCAAGACTAGTGCTTGATCAGTAACTTTAAAAAGTCCCTACAGAGTCCTTTCCAAGACTAGTGCTTGATCAATAACTTTAAAAAGTCCCTATCGAGTCCTTCCCAAGACTCTATCGATGACTTTATTAAGTCCGTCAATGACTGTATTAAAGTCCCAAGAGTCCTTTCCAAAAACACTGCTTGCTTTATAACTTTAATAAGCCACTGGTGAAAAAGAGCTCACAAAATATACTTTTTTATATTAATTGACCTTGACTTCTTCTGCATCTGGGTTGTTCAACCTTGGTCTGGCCACAATGTTCAACTTTTCCATGAGTTGTAAAATAATTTCCTTGTGTTGATGGAATTCTGGATGTTTCTCTTTTGTCCAGATGGCATCTAGAAATAGATATTGCTTTCATAAAAATATTAAAGTAAATAAAACAACACAGCGTGTTTATTGGTATATGGTGCATTATGCTTACATGCTGTCTAACACAATGATGCTTGAGGTATGCTACAACTGACATGCTGTCCAAAGCAACCACAGCACATGGATACCTTAGGAGGCTGACACACCCCTGAAAACCTAGGGTCCTAGTGAAACTGACTGAAATTTCATTGATATTTCATTTAATGTTTTGGTCAAAATATTTGTGTGATTTCATTGAAAAGTTTGGCAAGCTCACAAAGAAATATCACTGATATTTTGGTGAGATTTCAAACTTTTGACCAAAATGTTCATTGAAATTTCGTTGAATTACCAGTGAAATTTGACTGAAATATAAAAATTTCAGAGTTGCTATAGAGTATTTTTTTCCTGAAATTTCAGTAATGTTTCACTGACATTACAAAATGTTTCCAATGGAATAATGGATACAAATTAGACAGAACTTAATTAGCCACTGTAATATTTCAATATAAATGAAACACAATTATACAGCTGTAATGACATACACAATACACGAGAGTTGTACTGTAGACTATATGACCACTGGAATATGAACAAACTGTGATGCTGTTGTGATCACTTGAATAAACCCTTTATCCATAAGCAACCATGACAGATGTGTGTCTATTTTAATTTATAACATACCTTTAACTATCTGAGTCATATCGCTACTATGTCATCTGTGGCAGTGTATAGTGATGTCTAGCACTGGGTCATCATGCCACAGACATATGGAATCATGTCCTATCCAGTCACATCATCGTGACACCAGGCTTACCAGTCCTAACACTAACATCTTAATGCTGAGCGCCAAATGAGGCAGCTGCTAGTACCATCTCTGGTAATACCTGGCTGAGTCTGAACTCATGACCTCCAGAATCTGAGGCAGAGGTGTCTAAGCCACTTAAGCCACCAGACAGGAGACAAACGTTTTCATGATTTTATAACAGTTTTTACTCAGAATTCTAATACAACTAGAATATTGTCCTAATATAAACAATAATGTCACTCATGATATTGATGGGTGATTCTACTGGTGGTCCATGAAAACAACTCCACAAAGATCTGACCATCTTTTATAGACATAGGTATCTGGCAACAATATCACTTTCCCACCAGAGATCTATACAGTGTCCCTCCTTAAATTCTCGAAAGGAATAAGTTTGGAATTATATAAGTTTGAAGACATTTTTCAGTGGAATCCAAGCAAATAGCAGGCCATTCTGTTGTTACCAGTTTCCTAGAAGAACTGGACATATGCAGATAAAGTATTCCATATCAAATCTCCAGTTATGAAATAGTGGTGGATCCAAATGGAAAGAAATGATCTGCCAAAAAAGGCTCTTCACCACAACAGAAAGGGCCCATTTTTTCTACTAGCATTCCTTTATTGGATTAAAATCGGATCTCCACTGCCTTACGTGATCTGACATTGACCACTTAGGGGTCATGTTCAGCTTACCTATGTTAATAAAATAACTGCTAATTGTGTCAGCCAATCAGATACCATTGTCATTCGGAGACTTAGCAGTATGCTTGAAGAGCATCAATGTGTGCCAAACAATTTGATTCACTATAACATTTCTGATATCTGCATTTCCATTGGCTATGTCAAAGGTCACTACAGTATGAGCCGTAAGCAGCTGCTGTCAGTTCTTTATAATGGACTGTGGAGATCTGATTTTAATCAGATTGGCCGATTCATTCTTGTTCCATTATGAGTTTATTGTTGTTGATATGCCCACGTTTCCAGCAGAGTGATGACCAGTGTCTTCCAACTCTCATTATGCTCATGCTTCATCACACATGAAATGTTTCATTGTTTGATACTTCTCATTTCAGAAACACAACATCTCTTAAATGACTCACATTTTCTTATGCCATTTTCCAGGTTGAATAAGCTAGCAAACATAGGAATCACATAAAAAGCAAAATACATCATAATGCTTTATAAGTGAAATGCTGAATTTGTGTATAAAATCCTAATCATTCACCTCACTTATTAGTGACTTATTATAAACATGAAAAGCTGAAATTGTACACAAAATCCTACACAATAATCTCTGTCACTTATTAGTGACCCATTACTGTTTACTTAAGTTTAATAACAGCTAAATATAAGCAACTCACACGTCATACAGATGGTATTTACCTAAGGACTGTAAACCAGTTTTAAGTAAGGCAATAACTTATCTTAGTGAAATTTCATCATATCAATACAATTGGCTGTTAAGAAAAAGGTATAATAAAAGCACACTGCACCTCTAACACTTAAAAAGGGAAACTCTTACAGAAACATGATTGTACAATGTGCACATATTCACTGATGTCTATAATTTCTGTCATATTTCATAATAAAATCATCAAATGCTGAACTAATGGTGTACAAAAGAATTATTATATATGACATATACTTGTATGACCAACAAGAATTGTGATTACAGTCATGTCTCACCTATTCTGTCCAGGCATATTGCACACATACCCATCAAAGTCACCAGAGCATGACAACTAGTTCAATGTGACCTTCTGTGTGACGAGTAAACCTAATTCAGACTTAATTACTACACATGCTAGTGATGAGTAGTATCCACCACAACGATACAGCCATCAATTTTCATGACTGTACCTGTCTGTGTAGTATCCCACACAATAAATACAACCATGAATTTTCATGAATGCATATGTCTGTGATGTGTAGTATCCATCACAATAAATAAAACCATCAACTTTCATGACTGCACCTGCCCCGTGATGAGTATCTTCCATGATAAATTCAACCATCAACTCTCATGACTACACCTGTATGTGATTTGTAACATCCTCCATGATAAATACAACCATCCAATTTCATTACACCTGTCTATGATTTGTAGCATCCTTCATGATAAATACAACCATCAAATTTCATGACTACACCTGTCTATGATTTGTAGCATCCTTCATGATAAATACAACCATCAAATCTCATGACTACACTTGTCTGTGATGTGTAACATCCTCCATGATAAATACAACCATCCAATTTCATTACACCTGTCTATGATTTGTAGCATCCTTCATGATAAATACAACCATCAAATTTCATGACTACACTTGTCTATGATTTGTAATATCCTCCATGATAAATACAACCATCAAATCTCATGACTACACCTGTCTGTGATTTGTAGCATCCTCCATGATAAATACAACCATCAAATCTCATGACTACATCTGTCTGTGATTTGCAGAACCGTCCATGATAAATACAACCATCAAATTTCATGACTACACCTATGTGTGTAATATCCTCCATGAAAATACAACCATCAAATCTCATGACTGCACCTGTCTGTGATTTGCAGTATCCTCCATGATAAATACTACTATCAAATTTCATGACTGTACATACAATTGTGTCTAAGAAAGAAGTTATGTGCTAAACTTAATATTGATATATATGCTAACAACAAAATTACCATTACCATTAAAAGGTAATTTCTTGCCTATGCATCTTGGTTGATATAAAAGGGAAATAACTCTGGGGTAAAACACTGATGCAAAATGACACTACAACATGCATAAATTCACTTGATGTCAATACTGTCTTCCATGTCTCAATACAGAGCATAAAGAGATGCATTATGTTTGTTGATTTAACATTATTTTTAACACAGTATTGGAATAATGAACCTGCGACCCTTGGAGTTCAAGTGTGAATCTGTGCTAAATGAGTTACCACGGATGCAGGCTGGACGGATGCGACTAATGTGATATGCACTACCACATTGGGGGTATAAAAATAAAGCAAAATATATAATAGATGACTGAAGTGAGGTGTAATATTGACTGAACCTAAGAAATAACAATCATAGGGCACTACAATCTTGTGCTTCTACTGACTAGTCACATTTCAATAGGGTATTAGGAACAGAAATAATCTGGAAAACTGCACTCCATGTGTAATATAGGGCACTAATGTGTGGGGTAGCAATATTTGGACTGTAATTGTCACAAATCTCAGAGTACATCATATGTAATGTCATATCACTTATACACATGAATGTAGTGACATCAGCTCCAACTGTCAATGACAAAATACAGCTACTGCGAACAATTTACCAACACTTAATGTAGGAATGTATTACATTAAAAGGAGACCAGGTGTTTGTAAATAAGTTCAAAACATACACACCTATCAGCTGAGAAGTAAGTTTTCCGTTCTCTCTGAATTCAAACCACATGCTTCGGACTGCAGGGTAATTGTTAAGAACAAATGTCTCAGCGGTGATGAGGGACTTCAGGGCATCAATTAACCATTTTGGATCAAGTACAATCCACTCCTTCAAACTTTCCACACTGAAAATTACAACACAAATGTTTATTATTAGACAGAAACTGGATATGACTTTTCCCTTGCTCTACGAAGGAGGCTAAAGAGATTTAAGAGAAACTATTGGTGAATAAGGGAGTTAACTAAACTACTTATTTTCAAGCTGTCTGTAATGTGGGCACTCTACATGTATTAGGAACCTCTAAGAGAGTGGCGGGTGTAAGGTGAAGTTGTTTACATTTGCAACATGCACGATGGAGAGATTGTTGGTATACCTGTATGCTTTATCATGCTCTTTGCCTGCAATTTCTATGCATAGTCATGACCTAAGCACACAGCTAACTAAAATGACTGCTCCCTTAGCAGCTATTAAAATTGGGAAACAATATTGCCTGACTAGGCAATACCAGTGTTTGAAAGTGCAAAGAATGAATTAACAAATATACAACATGTAAGAAAGAAGTTATCAGCTTGTTTTTACATCTGAAGAGCGGGAAGTGAAAATGAGCAAAGCTAGCAGTGTTTTTGAAGATGCACATCTGAAGTAAGGCCAAGCTGTATACTCTGTTACCCATACTACACACATCAATCACATCACAAAAGAAAGAGAATTTAGGTTGGATATTTGTAACGTAGCATAAACAATTATTCAGTCATACTGCTACAATGTCTGTAGTGTGGCAGTTTATAGTGATGTCTAGCACTGGGGCATCATGCCACAAACATGTGGCATGATGTCCCATCCAGTCACATTATCCTGACATCAGGCCAACCATTCCTAACACTAACCTCTTAATGCTGAACACCAAGTGAGGCAGCCAGACCTGATAACCCTAACAAGATCATCTCAACAAGGGAGCGGATTTTTTTCCCATAAGTTTTCCGTAAGGTGTAACAAAATATCATGTACTGCTATTGTCAAGTTGGAAAACGTGAATTTAAAAAGTCAGTATTCCAAACCACAGGGACTCGTATCGTTGCTTACAATTTACCTGTTGTACATGTTCTACTATAACAGATACATATGTATAACTGATAGTTAAATTGTAAGCACTGATACAAGCCCCTTTGTTCCAAACTGATGCATCAACGGTAAACATTATGTTCATCTGAAATGTTTGTAAAGTACACATATACCTTCAGTTCCAAGCCCTTTGTAGCTCAATGGTTTGTTGCTATCTCTCAACTAGACATAACTCTTGGAATTTTTTTCTTCATTTCGCATGACAGCAATTGCATCTCCCGCTATGTGACATACTCATATCGACACACGATGCCCAATAAACGTATTGTGCCCCTTCTTGCTTTTATTCAGAACAATCTAAATATTCCTTTTATTCTACTGAACTGATTATTACAACTTTTTAAGAGGTTTATTTTTTTTTTCCTTTCGTTATTAACATGTATCGGAAGCTGGATATCATTTCTAAAAAATTATATAATCAACAATTTGATCATGTTGACGCATAGCATTGACACATATGTGCAGTTTAAAGAATCTCGGGTACTACTATAAGGTTCATCTGGTTCTCTAATTCCACTAAAGCTAATGTGAAATCCGGATCCAAATCAAACATGGCCAGGCCAATTATGTGGATTTTACCGCAACAATTATATTTCTGTAGTTGTTCCTTTTATTCCGTAAGCCAGTATTGTAAGGGTCACTGTCGTAAGACTTACAGAAAAATCATAAGGGTTGGTAAATCTGGGCACCTATTTGTACAATTTTTATAAGTCTTTGGTATGACTCAGCCGGTGTTCGAAGCCGCGACCTCCGGTTACGAGATGGATGCTCTAACCACTAGTCAAAAGGGAATTAAAAGTTCTTTGAACAATACCTAAGATACATAAGGTCTTTCTTGAATAACCAGTATAAACAATTAGGAAAACAGGGAAAATTATTTTTTAAATTCTAACCCTCTACAAAATACAAAACTGTAGAGCACCACCCTCAAACAAACATGCAAATGTGTGCAAATATTTTTTCTAATTTTCATAACATCATGCATAATGTTCTGAATAAAATGGTACATTAACATTGATGTTATGCATGAAAATAAGTTAATTATACTTCTTTTGCTTATGCTTACACAATATGCCTTGAGCCAGTATTGCACTTGTAATGACCTTAATTATGGGGGAAATTAGAAGTCCGAAAACACAGGAATGAATTCAACTTGCATTTAAGTAAAGGAATATATAGTGAAAATGTTTCTTTTCATTCAGTTGTAATGATATTAAGAAATAAATGGTGACAAGACAATATCACTTTCTTCCATATTCTAATGCCATAACAATAAGCACAAATTTTAATGTTTGACCTCCATGAACCTCATCTGTTCCATCCCTTTTCAAACTATAAAATTGATTGGTGACATCTCAGGAATAACTGGCAAGTTTCATGTTCCTGTCTTTCAGTATAACCTAGGTTCCTATGATGAGAGAAAAATGCAATGTTCATTTTTAAAATAGCTCGTTTTTTTATCAAAAGAGGTGGGGATGGTGGATGGGCTTATGAGGGACATTGACACTAATAAATATGGTTCTATGGGGAAAAATGCAGATGAATTATTCAAAAGGACTGTTTTGATGCTTGCGACTTGTTTTGGCCATACCACCAACATTAAATCATACAATAATAATTCCTATATGCTCTTTATGGGGGTACTCTACAAATATGAAATTCTGAGAGAGTGGCAAGAGTAAGGTGAGACTGTTTACATTTGCTCTCTTGTGTTAAAAACAAATTCAGCCTGAATCAGTCGAATGTACATCATCTTCAGCAGTAATTAAAATCGAGAAACAATTTTTTCCAGGCTAGACAATACCTGCTTCTGAAAGCAATGAATGAATTACCAAATATATAAAATGTAAAAGATGTTAACAGCTCCTTGTATTTTACAATTCATCTCTGAAGTCTAGGAAGGGAAAATGATCAAGTGGACCTAGCAGATTTTAGAAATGTGCACATCTGAAGTAAGGCCAAGCTGTATACTCTGTACAAGCTGTATTACACACACCAATCATACACCAAAATAAAGGCAACTAAAAGTTCTTTGTGTAATAACAAATATATACAAGTTCTTTTTAAATGCCAGTATAAAAAGTGATGAAAACCGAGGAAATTCTTTGTCTTTATAAATCTAACCTTATGTAAAATTCAAAAGTGTAGAGTACCACCAATTGTTGGTTTCAATCCAATAATTATTATGGGAGTTAATTGGTCCCATCAGGATCAAGCTAACTGCAATATTTGTTTGAAATGTAATACAAATTAAGGGGGTTAATTGGACCCATCAGTATCAAGCTACTTGCAATATTTGTTTGAAATCCAATAAAAATTAAGGGAGTTAATTGGACCCATCAGTATCAAGCCACCTGCAATCTTTGGTTGAAATCCAATAATAATTAAGGGAGTTAATTGGACACATCGGTCTCATGCCACCTGCAATATTTGTTTGAAATCCAGTAATAATTAAGGAAGTTAATTGGATCCATCAGTATCAAGCTATCTGTAATTAATCGAACACGTCGTCAATTCCATCCTGCCTATAACATATGGTTAAAATCCAATAATAATTTAAGGAGTTAATTGTGCTTATCAGTATAAGCAGTCTGTAATATTTGATCAAAATCCAATAATAATCAAGGAAGTTAATTGGGCTCATAAGTATCAAGTAGTCTGTAGTATTTCATCAAAATACAATAATAATTAAGGGAATTAATGAGATTTTCCAGTGCCAAGCTGTCTGTAATAGTTAGCTGAAATCCATTAATAATACAGCATTTTTGTGCAGAGATGAGAGGTGGGTAAGTCTGATGACCAAAGGTAATTGCTGTGCTAAATGATGCAGAATAACAATAGTGAAACTTGGACAGGGTCATTGTATGACAATGAAACTGGGAGAGACTTCATCTGTATCCAGTAGCACACAACGTTAAGTTGAAATCATCCAAAATCACATCTATATCCAGTAGCATACAACGTTCAGTTAAAATCATCCAAGATCTCATCTGTATCCAGTAGTATACAATATTCAGTTGAAAACATCCAAGATCTCATCATTATCCAGTATAAGACTTAATTCAGCTGACATCTGACAATAATCAGGAGAGTTATTATGCAATCAAATCATCCAAGGCTTCATCATTATCCATTAACACACCAAAGTCAGTGGAACTCGGACATAATCACGGGAGTTATTGTAATGGCAGGGGGGTAATGGCAGGGGGGTAATATACCGGGGGGTAAATGATGGGGGGGGGGTAATGGCAGGGGGGTTACCCCATTACCCCCCTGCCATCACCCCCCCATAATGAATAATTTAAATAAATAAATCCTGCCATATATTAACTGAAATACAAATAAGGGACTGATTCCACTTGAGACGTTAAGATATGAATAAATAATTCTTATGTAAACAACCTTCATATAAAAATCTTAGGCACAATAAGAGGACAGGGATATTTTGAAAGTATGTGTTCAAAGCATGATGAAATTTCCGTCTACAGCCAAATTTATTTCCTTTTGCCCAAATTTTTGGATTAACACTCGTGCACCTGTTGACAATATACATAATGCACTGGTTTCACATCCGTGAATTCGAGCAGAAATGGTTTCTACGTGCATGCCCCAGAAAAGTATAGAAATATAAACCCTATATATACCTTCCGAAAAACTTAATATCACCATAAAAATAGTTTTACGATGGAAATTGCAGTTCAAAATAAAATTTACAATAATTGTTAAACTTATTTTAATTAATTTATTAATGGGGTAATGGCGGGCGGGGGGGGGTAATGGCAGGGGGGTAATATACGGGGGGGGGTAAATGATGGGGGGGGTAATGGCAGGGGGGTAATTGACGGGGGCTGGGGTAATGTCCTGCTTCCACATAGACCAGTGGACTTAGGTAACTGATATTACACACGGATACTTGAATGCCAACACTACACAGTTCCGTTATTATTTGAATTTATTTATTTTTCAAATTTTTACTCTCAATCAGCCATGTTGTTTGTCTCCAATAAACCCGAAGAACGAGATATCCATGTGGTAACTAAAGCCATTTGAATATTCATTCTAGTATTTGTCTGTACACGCCAAAAGTTTGCCAGACAAGGTCAACACTTAATAACATAGCTTGTTGTCATGCAATGATTGGTTGGTTTTGTGTATGATAACAAGACTTTGCTTGGAGATAAGTACAATCATTCCAGAGAACACAGTCTGGTTAACTTGGGAAACTTGTATTTTAAGGGATATATAGGTATTCTGTAAGTATCAGTCTACCATTTACTTTTATGAAACATTAATTTCTATTGAGTAAATGCATGAAAATGGAATAACGTTGTACTGAATGTGCAGAGTCCTGCGTTTACTCAAATCAAGGTCACTAGTCACTCCGAGAGTTGTTCGGTTAATGATACATCATTAGTTGAAATCACGGAGTTTTTCAGTTTTTGAACATATGTTATTGATCATGCAGAGTGTTGTACAATCTCAGTGAGTCAGATGTTCACATATTAATCACAGTTAACTCACACCTATGTCATTTAATGCACAGAAAGTTCTTTACTTTTAGCGAGTGCGATTATAAGGTAAAAATATCGTGCGCACGTCATTTCCTGTGACTGTGAGGTCAATAAGAGTAGATGAGGATTCTTTAGCAGCAATCTTTACTGGTATTTACACGGATTGCTAACCTCCACTATTATTATACTCACCACTAACATTCCATCTACACTATTCACACATACCACTGACTCCCCATCTACATATGTATACACACCATCTACATATGTATACACCCCACTAAATCCCATCAATAGTTTTAAACCCACCACTAACTCCCCATTTACAGTATTTACATCCACTACAAACTCCCCAACCACAGTATTTACACACACCACTAACTCCCCATCTATGTTATTTACACACACGAGTAACTCCCCATCTACACTACTTACACATCCCACCAACTTCTCGTCTATATTATTTACACCAACCACTAATTAACTCATATAATTTAGTATTTACCCCTAAAACTGATCTCCCCATCCACATCATTTACACCCACTAACTCCACATCTTTAGCATTTTCCCACCTCTAGCTCTCCATCTACAGTATTTATATCCACCTCTAATTTCACACCTACATTATTAACACTAACCAATAACTCCACAAACAAAAAAGCACAATGCTTCGCACAATCATTGCAATCATTAGCTACGCTAAGATGCACAAGATCACTAAGATCACACAACACCTCTAAGATCACACAACACTCTAAGATCACACAAAACCGCTAAGGTCACACAACACCTTTAAGATCACACAAAACCACTAAGATCACACAACACCTCTAAGATCACACAAAACCACTAAGATCATACAATACCTCTAAGGTCATATACACAACACCTCTAAGATCACACAAAACCACTAAGATCACACAACACCTCTAAGATCACACAAAACCACTAAGATCACACAATGCCTCTAAGATCACACAAGACAACTAAGATCACACAACACCTCTAAGATGGCACAAAACCACTAAAATCACTAGGGAATTTAAAGATGATTATATTTTGCGTGTAAAAAAAGATTGTATGTATTTGTAACTTTGATAAGCTTTTTACACACCAAAATGTTGATGCAATTTCATTTTTAATAGATATTTTATTTTACAAGCAAACTGATATCTGTACAATAATTCATAAGCTACCGCTCCGGTGGCCTAGTGGTAGAGCGTCCGCCTCGGATGCGGGAGGTCGCGGGTTCGAACCCCAGCCGAGTCATACCAAAGGCTTTCAAAAAAATGGTACTAACAGCTGCCTCGCTTGGCGCTCAGCATTAAGAGGTTAGTGTTAGGACTGGTCGGCCTGGTGTCAGGATAATGTGACTGGGTGGGACATCATGCTACATGTCTGCGGCATGATGCCCCAGTGCTAGACATCACTATAAACTGCCACACTGCAGACATCGTAGCGATATGACTGAAAAATTGTTAAAGCTACGTTAAAAATCTAAACCACAAACCACACAATTCATAAGCTAAATATTAGTTGTGTGTATTACATGAATACGGCTGGAATATTCCTGATTATATTTTTGCAGCCCAGTCGTCGTGTATGCATTGTGTTAGGTTGAAAACTCATTTCACTTGGAGTCAGTAACCCGCAAACACAATCATATAAAAAGATAAAATGGCCACAGGAGGAGAGGAACAAGTTGGTTACAGTCTTGTCAAT